>UELU01121679.1:0-25056 GCA_900490025.1 Megastigmus dorsalis | reverse complement strand
TCTCTCTCTGTCTGTCTGTCTCTCCTACTGCAAAAGCTGGCGTTAATAATGTCGTATGCGCGATTTATCAAAGGATCGATTGATCTTGCGCGTGCACGGCGTATTAGGACACACACACACACACACACACACACACACACACACACACACGCACTCGTAAAGATCTCGCGGGCGATCCGTTATCATTAGCGTTCAACGATTAGGCAAAGATTAGAGCGCAGCGGGGCGTTGTCGACGCTCTCTCTCTCTCTCTCTGTCTCTGTCTCGCGGTCTCTCCCTCCCCTCGAATCATAATCCCAGCTTTGTACACACACACACACACACACAGAGATAGAGATACAGAGAATGTATGTGTGTGTGTGTGTGGATCTTTGGAGTGTGGGTGTCGCCTCGAGTACACCGCACAATCCGGCAGTAATGTTCCTTTGCGCGCGTTATGCAGATTTCTTCGTTATAACTTATGGAGAGAGAGAGAGAGCCTGTGGGGCTATAGAAGCACGGAGACTATCATACTGTCTGGAAACACTTTAGGGGGCTGTGTGGCTATATGATGATGCAATTAACCTGGATATATTGCCTGGCCATGTGCATTGAAGGAGGAGATCGCGCGTTTATAGGTCAGTAGTTTTAGGCTATATAGAGTGGAGGTGGAAGGGGATTTACTTTGTAGAATGAGTTCTATGGTGAATAATTTAGAATTCTTTAGTTGGAGGTTTTTGTTTTATTTTTTTTCACGACAAAATTTGTGTTCGATATTATGAAGGAGTATTTTGCGATGTGCGAGTATTGAATTATACGCACATCTATGCGATATGTATTTATTTGTTATTTTTTTTCCATTATCCGTTATTTACGTATGTAAGGTATAGTAAAATATCCTATTACTTATCTTGGATTTTTTACTATCACACATTATTTTATATTATATCATTGCTTACGTTGTTTACACACCATTGCTACATATATTTTCTAGATTTAAAAGTGATTTTTTTAAATTTGTAATACTTGTTCTAAAAGTATTTTATTTTGTCAATTTCCAAAGTATCGAAGAATGTAGAAAGTTCAGCAGCGAGATAATCAAATAATTCGATACCATTAAAAAAGACACTTTGCATATCGAATCTATATTATTCTTATGTAACTCTGCACTTTTTAAGTGACGACCTGCTGTGCAAGCTTACAACATAATTTTTTATGGAAATACAGGAATCTCGAAAAAAGGAACGCTAAGTTTGAAAGCAAGCACCGAGCAGTGGTCAACTTGACGTCGGGACGAAGCGAAAGGATGGGGAGAAAAAGGCCAAATTGAAGATTACTCTCGTTTTATATTCCCGCATGATTGTCGAACTTTCGCGGACGAATTACAGCACACCGCGAGAGAGAGAGAGAGAGAGAGAGAGAGAGAGAGAGAGAGAGAGAGAGAGAGAAAAAGAGAGAGCAAATTTCATTTCGGTTATACGATGCCGCCGTACGGTCTTTTGGTGTGCGCGTGAAATAAACCCATTACTTTGTGCCTTTTACATTTTTTTCGGAGCGTAGCTATATACGTGCGACTTTCGAGAGCAGACATTTTTTCAGAGAAATGCCCTTCTACAATTTTGGAAAAAAATCCGACATCGCCGAAATAATAAACGGATAAAGCGCTACTGAACACAACGTATCATTTACGAATTACGTAGTGTAGCTTGAATTCGCGTAAGGTATTTATTAAGAGTCGTAAAATTTACTCGAAATTTGAAACATATTTTGGGAGCGTCGATCGTACAAAGGACACGTCAATTTAACTAATATTACATTCTTGGTCATCGTAGATTAAGTACCACAACTTTGTCGTGTTTTTTTAGAATATTATTACAGCTGCAATTATCTTTTTTTATTTAAGTACTTGGTACGGTAGAGACGGATTAATTAATGATAAAATGAACCTTTTTAACATTATTATATTTACTAAGATTGAAAAGTGAAACTATTATTTTTTTTAATTCTATAACGATAATAAAAAATTGTATAATTTTTTGTTTTAAGTAAGTACTGCAATCTGATCATTCGATCATTTTATCAACATTCGGTAAGGAAAACTGTATGTAATATACATTTATTTTACTGACTTTTCTAGATTTCAATATTCGAATCTATAATATTATTTTATTACTCAATTTCTCGAAAAAGATTTTGATTAAATTTCATGTTAATTTAAATCTATTTAAAAAAAATTAATATCATATATTTCACGATTTCTTAAATATGTATCACAGATAAATGCTTAGTTATTCTGATTTACTATCATGGTTCAAAAACAATTTACCAATATTTAATCTAAAAGTCAGTAGTTACATATCGGTAACCCAAATCTGGTAGTTCGAATTATAGTTCCGATATCAGTTTTAGTGCTATGCACTTGGGGCATTTCATGGGATCGTAAATGTAAAATTATGAAAGTCAAACTTATGATATATACCATGAAAAGTTCAAATTGCATCGACAATAATATAACATTAGTCGTATATTTTTCTTATGATAATCGTTGAAAATAAATATATAAGCAAAACCTGTCATTCGATATGACGAATGATAATAATCCCGCGAGTGAAGCTCTTCCCGTTTTATTGTTTCATATAAATTTAGTGTAGTACAAGCGGCAAAATACAAATCCGGCAAATATTCCTCGTCAAATAACAACGTTTAAAACTTTATACGTCTGCGCGTGCAAAGTCATTGATGTATCAATTTTCCGCATTTCGATAAATTGAAACGGCACTTGCGTGACTCGCTTTGTAACGTTGGAAATGGGCGATTCTACCCCATAAATAACTTGGAATTTTGATTAATCAAGCCAGTGGAGCGAAATCGAAATGTAAAATTCAGTCATCCGCGCGGGGGCTCGCCGGCCACCCTTGCGTACCGTTTGACAAATTACCAGAACATGCTTAACGTGCTTAACAAATACATAAATATATATATGTCGGCGAATTACGCGCGGACTCATTTCAGCCGAGATCAATGTGCAGCGGCTGATAAAACGAAATAAAACGGAAAATTCCGGCCGCGTGACTAGTCAAAAGTAAACAAAGAGGGGCTCAAATCGTTGGATTACCCAACAATTTCTATCTCCATATAGCGCACCATATACCAATGTTAAGGAATTGAATTATTAACGGTAAGATTCAGTTTATTTCAACATTTTTCATATTAAACAAAATCATCATTATTCTTCGATGCTGATTAGCAACGAAACCTCGGCAAAACGAGCGTAATCCGCGAGAGCAAGCCGATAAGTTATGGAATTTTTCACGCACGAAATCCAAACGAGTTGGCCGCGCAATCACCCAGTGTCTTCTTACGTACAATACAAGCGTGAGTTGCGCGCGTGCACGCGCCTCGCTTCTACACTCGTGTACAGGCGATAATATCGCGCGAGCCGAGCGTCATTAAGGGACGTGCGCCGCATACACACATACACATATACTTGTATTTGCACGATTACATTCTCTCTGACGCTTCGCTCTCTCTCTCTCTCTCTCTCTCTCTGCTAATGTTTTTCTTTTCTGTACGCACTCGGTGGATAGAGAGAGAGAGAGAGAGAGAGAGAGAGAGAGAGAGAGAGAGAGAGAGAGAGAGAGGAAAAAAGGAAGGCGGATGCGAAGTGCGGAAGAGTGATACATATATTGCACGGAAGAGAGGGAAAAATGGTTTTCTCTTCCTCTTGCTTTCCGGCGTCACGCGTGGGTAAGGAATATTATTGCGGTTTCGCGGGGGTTCCTTTTTCCTTCTTTTTGTACCATCCACCTCTTCTCTTACTTTTTTTCTCTGCTCGCTCTCTCTCTCCTTTTTTTTCGCAAATGAAAGTACCATTATAATTATCGCTCTGGGTAATTATTATTATCATTGTGGCATGCCGCGAAAAGAGCTCGAATCCAGGGGACTAAACTCTGTGACTTTTGTACTGCTACGCGCGCCGCTGGCTTTTCATTATCCCGGTGTCACATTAATAAATTTACGAAAAGTTAAAATGAGATTGGGCTGCTTGGAGTGGCTGAGCCACTTTTAACTGGGGAGATTTCGCGCGCGCTATTTAAGGTCTGTTATTCTGCATTGAGGTAGAATTGAATTTCTGCCCTGCAACAATATTGCTCATTTTGTTTCTAATTTTAACATTTTTACAATGTCGAGGCTGAAATCTACTGTAAAATTTTGATGACGCTATATGATTTCGTGTAAGAAATGATTTTCGTTCGAAATATGGTTATTGCTGTAACATTTATAGAAATTACTTTTAAACATTCAATAACTTCGTACAAATTATTTTATGTTTTATATGAGATTGAACTTATTACTTAAATAATTGATCTTAAATAAGTTTATACACTTAGTTTTTTCAGTATAAAAACTTTGAGAATGATATTGCTTTTTTAAAAGCGTATAGCGAGATAATTGTAAAATGAGCTTTATCTCGCTTGGAAAAATTGCTATGTTCTGCAATAAAGTTTTCGACTTAACACAGATACTGTATAAATTACTAAACAGCGAGAAAGTACATACATTACAAACTATTTAAATTTTATCGTCTACTGGGAACGTAAAAATAATAAAATATCAAAACTTTTCTACTCATTTGTTTTCACTAAAAAAACTTATCTGTTGCCATAACTAATATCAGTAGAAAAAAGTGAGATAAAATAATATTAACTGTTGAATAAACTTTTTATTTTCTAATTAAACGACATTTCGATTCAGTGATATATCATTTTTATTCACATTTATCGACAAAAATTGCCACGTACCAACTAAAGAAAGAGCTAAAATCGAAAACATCAACAATTCTGAAATTTCATCAACGCGTAAAAAGCACATCATCTCCCGCTACCCACACATAAAACATATGCGCATAATAATGAAAAAGCAAGATAACCGGAGTGACAAACGAAACGAGCTGAAAATTCAGTTTCGGATGCTTCGCTCATTAGTATAATAATGGAGACATTATATATTTTCAAGTATATACACAAACACACACACATACGCGCAGGCATAATAACGGAGACTGGTACGTCTGGCAATACACGCACAATGATCGCGTACGCATCATCCCATTGTGCGCCGCTTAACACGCGGCGGGGGCATTATGCATCGCGCGACAATGGAGCAGAGAGAGAGAGAGAGAGAGTGAGAGAGTGAGATAGGCACACCGTCGAGTGAGAATATCAGCGATATCCCGCGACACATTTTAATTCCGTCGGAGGACTGGTGACAGATTTCAATTCGATTTCCCAGCAGACACCGCCTATACACACGTAGCCTACCATCTTATCGCTTTTCCATCTCGTTTCACCATCGCTCACTGCAGTCTGAATGCGTATGCGACTAGAGAGAGAGAGAGAGAGAGAGAGAGAGAGAGTGTGAGCGTATGCAGACGCCATATTTTCTCTCGCCGCCTTATCGTGTCATATAAGCGAGAGGGAGAGGGAGAGAGAGAGAGAGAGAGAGAGGAAGACTGGCGATGCAGACACACAGCAGCAGCGTCTAGTCGAGCGTAATATTCGATAACCCCTTCATTGGACGTGCCTCGCGCGCACGTCGCGGTCAATGTATGTCGAGTTTCAGCAGACGCGTCTCTGGCTGCGGCTCTCGGTCTGCCTTGGTCCGTGTTTCCCTGCGTATACATGGGCGATTCGTGCAACAATGAGTTGACGTCTCTATTGTCCGCGTAAAGTTTGAGGACTTTATAATTTATGCAGAGGATACGATCTTGAAATTTATTAAGGTAGTATTTTTTAAGTATTGCATTCTTTGCGGAAGAAAATTTTCTGTAGATTTTTGACACTAGTCAAGAGACAACTTGAGTGGTATGTTTATAAATATGCAAGTAGATGCAAGATCTATAATAATCTAGAAAGATACATGTCTTCATATATAAGGTATTATATAAAAATATGTATCTTAAATTTTTAAAATGATATTTACATATTTTTAGTAATGGACGAAAGTAGAAACAGTCGAATACTGACAGACTTCAATTTTAAGTCAAGCTTTTAAATCTTTCCCTCTTAATCATTCCCTTGAAACACCGCAATTTATTTCCGGGTGTCCATCCCTTTCGTTTTCAACTTAACCCATGCAAAAAACCTATCGATTCGAGTACCATAGACATTTACTGTACCGTTAGAAAACTTTTCAATTCATCACGGAATCGCGCATATAGCAGCTATGCGGCCGCATCGAGCGCCGCGCAATACTCAGACACCCACGGACGCGCTCTACCGTATGATCGATTTGTTATTCCGCGTCTCGCGCTCACCGCCACGGGCCTGCGCTCCGGTAATCATTATCGGTAAAATGTATATTATACGTCTCGAGAGAACTACCTGATTTCACCCCGCTTATATACGAGTCTATTAACTAATTTGTCTTTCAAGCGGTGCGGCAGTTCTTATTCACCTCGTTAAATTCCGCCGCGTTGCTGCCGCGCTTTATATATTGTCGTAACGGATAGTCGTCGTAGTCGTCAAGACGGAATAAAGACGAGAATGCTCGAAATGCTTTACTGTCTTGTAACGCGCAATTATTGCGGCACGCGCGAGGCGGTCTTATTACACTTTTTCTATGGCCTTCGGCGCCGGGTAATGATTAAGACGGTCGATTAGTCGAATTATATCAATGATCGAGAAGATGTAGAAAAATTGATGAGAGATCAATCGATGAATGAGTTGAATTGTTCGTGGAAGTGTGAGATTTATACAAATTATGTTATTTTAATTATTAAAGGTTTTTGGAGAAGATATACTATTTGCGAACTTTGATAATAAATAACTGACGTACATGTTATGAAAGTTTAGCATTATTCTGCTTGAGTATTTGAAACCGACAATAGGGAAATGCATAATGAGTGGAAAGATTATGATTTTGATTATAATGAAGTTATTAATATATATTTAACATTAATATACGTAAGCTTCAAGTTAATGAATAGAGTTTTGTAACATTAAATCATATTTAAACAAGGAGTTTTTCTTTTGATAAAAATTCCCTTAACCAGTGGCTCGTAGCGGTCGATAAAATCATTATACAAGTGTTTATATTGGTGACATGAGTAATAAATTCTACTTCATATTAAAAAAGAAAAGTACTCTAAAGATTCGTTGAACAAAGTTGCAGAAAGTTTCTGACTCTATATAACGATTACATAGCAGGTACACTGAGAAAAGTGTATACTGGATGCAAATAGAAGATTCCACTTGTGCGACATCTATTTCCAGGAAAATCAACCCTGTTTGACATGAGATGGCTAAATTGATCATCACAGAACGCAACAGATTATTAGCAATTTATCTTATAATTTATTTTAACGTTTCGAAGATGGACTTATACCTTTCTCATCAAGTTTATAACAAATACGTTAAAGTAAAGTAATAATGTAAATGGAACTGAAAACTAATGGTGAGAGAAACGCAGCACTTGTAAATTTTCCAACAGCAGTGTATGGAAGAGATAGATCGAATGAAGTGATCTTAAAATAAGTTGCCTTTATGAAAATATAACTGAACAGTCAAGAAAGTTGCCAGTGACGACACTATAAGTATACTTCCCTGATGAAAGGCGATCTTACTTAACTTTCTGACGGCCGTCATTTTGTTTATGGGAAAAATGTAACTTTGCTGACGTTATATACATAAGGCGTCAAAATTTTCAAATCGTTAAAAAAAGTTTTCTTTTTGGGATCAATTCTGGCTAGTGGTAATACATAGGATTATATGTACGGACTTATGTATTTCGTGAACTAGGGCAACATTGATTCTAAGCAGTATAATTGGACTTGACTATGATATGAATATGTTTTAGGGGTTGGTGATTCTTCTTACATAGTTAGCTTAACCCCCAAGGCCACTCAAAGGTCATTTTAAGGTCATTCTAAAAAAAACATCGGAAATTATTTATCTGGTGTGTATTGCATAAACAAAATTGGGTCCCATTTTAGTCCTTATATACCCTAAATTTTTACTATGTGCAAAATATGAAGGACCTTAGATCGAAGTGGACAGCAGAATCGTGCACAACACGTCACAGTAAGTAGAAAATAATACATTTGGCAAAAAATAAACTAGTTTTATTACATAACGCCAATTGGCGTAATCCCGTCCGTCAGAAGGTTAATATCTGGCGCCGTATATAATCTTGACGCTTATAACGACTCCATCTGGTGACGAATTTGAACAACCATCTAGTTATAATAAAGAATGTACCTAATGATATAATTTCCACGAAATTGGAATAAAATAGAAACGTTTTTATTCTACAACATGATAAGGAATCTCCAAAATTTCGGTTTATCCGCAAAAATTCACGGAGAAAATCGGTTACTTAACTGAATTACTTACATATAAAAAAAATTGCTTAAAATCAATTTTTATCGTAATAGAAATTGATTTTGTGCTAAAATACGTGACTTTTAGAGTTTGACAGTTTTTGCGATGAAGAAAATATAAAGCACTACCGTGTAGCAGTTGTGCCTAAAAATAGTCTTATTGTTATTTTATATAGGATAAAAAAATACCTTGATGCTAGTATATTTTAAATTATTGAAAACAAAAAATATATTTAAGTAAACTAAATGATGATAAAAAACGTAATTGATCAAGCTTGTCATAGCGAGAATAATAAAAAATTTGAAAAATCAAGTACAGCGAGAAAGCGATGGCTAGCGTCGATAGACACGTGTTCATAAATTTTCAGAGCGAATTCTCGGGCGAGAAACTTCTGAATCGTCGTGCAAACGGAAAGCCGATAAGAAGACACGTGGCACGAGAGCATGGCATTGTAGTATAGCTGCGGTATTGAATGCGAGACCCGCGGGAGAAGGAGAAATCGCTTGACGGCCAAGCGAGAAAAATGTGGACGTATGAAACGAGCGGAAAATTTAAGGAAAAACCAGGAAATCCTATATGGCTTATGTTTCCTCTGACTCGTCTAAGACATAAATAAAAAACCGCTACCAATCCATTGGCACTTACCTTCCTGTAACTTAATATTTTGTTTCAATATACATTTATTTATTAATAAAGTTAGCAATAAAACCTATGAAAAATTAGTTAAGAAATTATCTAAGAAATTTAAAAAAAATTATTTTTTATATTTAAAATAACAAAAGAATGACGCAAGCTATCTTAGAAAATAAGATCTCAAATTGAAGGAAATTAAATCTCCTTCTAACGCATATTGTGCATTTTTTAAATATTTTTTAAATAAATTTTTATACTTGAAAATCGGTTCAACCGCTCCAATTTATTGATAAGGTTGAGTGAATTGATAAATGATAAATTTTAATATTTATTTTTTATATGTAGAGCATAGATCATATCCTTATATTTAGAAAAATAATTAATTAGTCGAATTGAATAAACAATATGAGTTTCCAGTAATCCCCCATTCACCTATACATATTTTGATAAGCTGCCAATAACTACATTGGTTTCATAACGAGCAATTGAAAAACGAACTAGTGTACACAGTTTGAATATTATTGTTTTACGAGGTCAAGTGCGAAGCTCTCCACTGGAGTAGTAGTATAGCAGAGCGCATGAGCTTCGATCGCATTATAATACATTCATTACCGGAGCACACTTTACCCTTCGCCGCGCGCTAATGAATTATTCGATACTCGCAATATTATTTTAATTGCTGTTCTTCCGCAAAATGAAAAGCGCGAACCCCACCTTCCATCGCCGAATTCCACCGAATTCATCGCTGGGCACACTGGGTCTTTATTATCATCCTACGCAACAGTCGCGCAAAGGAACCCGGTGACGTAGAAAATAACAAGAGAGAAGTCTATAAGTACGCGCGCGCCACCTTATTACGAGGAGCGCAGGCGGAAAAAGGGCAAAGAGAAGAGAAGGCACGTCAAGGCGGGAATAGAGTTAAGAGGTGCCGCGCAGAGGCTATTTTACGCAAAGTAAAAGAATCTTTTTCTCTGGCGTGGATCCCGTTTATTCCGCTTAGGATGAGATTTCAGTCTCGCGTCTCTCTCTCTCTCTCTCTCTCTCTCTCTCTCTCTCCCTCTCTCGCTCCCTTCTTCTTCTACTCGACTACGCGTTATCGGTTAATTTGCTGAAAGTATAAAAAGGGCCATATTCTTCCGCATCGGCGAGCACTTCTTCGTTTTCTTCTCGCAGTAGCTGCTACGGGTATACGGGGGCGAAAAGCGTTTGGCGCGGATGTTTAATCTTCATCGTTTCAGTCTAGCGGATCCTCCACTTCTACGCTATACGTGGAGAGGGGGGGAGGAGCTTGACATCCTTTGGGCCTTGAATTTGCTCTCATCGTTGCACAAATCGTTTATTAGCGAGCTGCCAGTTTCAAGTCTCGTTATTTTCTTATTTTGCGCCGTCGCCGCCGCCGCCACCACCGCCAGACCCCGGGTATTGTGTCGTCGTCGTCGCCCGACGACGTCCGACGCGACGAGACAAATTGCTATTTCACTTTTCCTCTCTCCCTCGGAGGCGATTTTCAAGCCGATGCGATAGTGTCGCGCGCCATCGTGAAAAGAAGAGAAGGAAGAATGAGAGAGAGAGAGAGAGAGAGAGAGAGAGAGAGAGAGAGAGAGAGAGAGAGAGAAAGAGATACGAAGGTGTGCGAGGACCGAGTGAAAAAAAAATTGGATTCCAATTGAAATCGCATTAGACTCGCGTAACGCGCTACCTTCGCTGTTGCCTGCAGCTAGTGTATGTGTGCGGATCAGTGGCTATATATTGAACTTCTTTTGTTAGATGGGTGTGATTATCCTTGATATTTTTTCTGGAGGAGAGTATTAAATTGACGGTAATATAGAAACAGCAAATATTCATATTTTATAAACGTTAAATTAATGTTTATTTTAGCAACCTATTGGTTGCATAAGTAAGTTATAATATTGTATTAAAAATAAGATTACATAATAATTGACTTAATGACTACTTGCACTCATTCTTATACGGATAGAATTTTTATATTTATATTATAATATTATCAAACAAATCAGTCAAAATAACAATAAAAAACAATAATTGTAGCTCGAGAAACAGTGTGACACTTTCATCAACAGCATTCATTCCGTAGCACTCGTCTCTTTACCAGAGCAGTAGCGAGACAGTAATGACACGCGAAAGCGGATGCGACTAAATTCTATTTAAGCGAGTGCGAGTTTGTGCGCAAGAAAGAGAGAGAGAGAGAGAGAGAGAGGGAGAGAGGGAGAGAGAAAGATAGAGAGAGACGTCTAAGCGGAAATCTCCTTAAAGCAGAGTTAAAATAGACTTGGCCTCGGAATATCCGTGGGGAGAAAGAGAGAACTCGGGAGGTTATACATAAGCCCGAAGGCTTGTCTAAATGTCGAAGCCTTCACCTGACGCGGAGGCGCGAGCCCGCGAGGCAATGCACCCAATAGCCGGGGCCCAGAGTATCGAATTACCGCTATACGCGCCTCGCTCTTGAAATAATCGTGAAACGATTCGCATGACAGATTTCAAATAAATAAGAGCAGGGGGGAATATAGGCAGAGTGGATATATCTGGTTGGGGTAAGACAGGGGCTTGAGAAACTGGTAAGCGAGAAACGCACACGGCCCATGCCCGGCAAATCGCATCGATGAAAAGATCGGCTCTTCGAGTCTTTATACTGTTTATATACGTTTCGATGGAAATCATGAATCAGCTTGCTTCGAGATTAGAACTCGATTTGTGTAGCACAAAGGGTGTATATTATTATAAACGAAATGTTTCTGTTGGTTTTTGTGTCTCATTAATCTATATTAATTCTATTATTGATACGCTAAAAAATATACAGTTGCTAAAATCATAATTCACTTTGTCATGGAAAATGACATCAAAACGTTTTGGATTCAATAAAAACTATCGAAGAACCTACAAATATATCAAAAAAGTAAATTTAACTTAACATTCACCAAACCCAATAGGTTTCCCTTTTTAAATTGCACAGAACTACAAAAGCTCTTACCGCGCGGTAAAAGTCGCGCACCCGAATGCCGTTTCGAAGGCTAATCCACAATTGAGATAAGAAAAAGGCAACGCACTCGCGCGGGCGTGGACACAATATTGTCAAATAGCTCGCGCTCAAAGGCAGTTTGACGAGTACAGTGAAAGGGAGATAAAAAGAAAAAAAGAAAAAAAGGCGAGAAGATGAAAAAAAATGAGCGAAGAAGGGCGGACGGACGCAGGATCCGCAGGAGAGAAACGCGCAAGCTCGCAGCGGAGATCGTAAAAGGAGCTCGAAAAGGAGCTACACGCGCAAAAAGGAGGTCCCCGGACCTCTGTGGAGATCGGAGCGGGTGGTATACGAGAGAGTACCGGACCTGAGGTTCGGCACGGTTCGGCACGGTTCGGCACGGTTCGGCACGGTTCGGCACCACCACACCGCCGCGGCCGACGTATCGCCTTACAACGGCTTTCCACACCTATATAGAACCGACGATATACATATATATGTCTTTTATTTTTATTCTGCCACGTGAAATCGTACACCTCTCATTGTTCGCCGGGTGGCGCGGCAGCACTGCAGGTACAGCTGCGCACGAAAATTATACGCGCCGCGACTGTATATATTTCGTCTGCTCGCTCAACAGTCGGCTATACCCGAGTTTTTGTTCGACCCTCCTCGGCTATACACCAGGAGTAATTTTGTTCTTGGAAGGAATTCTGCCATTTTCTCTCTCTCTCTCTCTCTCTCTCTCTCTCTCTCTCTCTCTCTCTCTCTCTCTCCACCTAATTTCGGTGAAATTAAAACTTCGGTGAAATTAGAGCTAGTCAGCTTTTATGTAGTACGCGTCTGTCAACCCGGCATAATTTTTAGATTAGACTTGCCAAGGTCCGGGAATAGCAAATTGAGTCTGCTGAGTAACTGTTTATATTTACGTCAACGGGAGAAAGAGACCGTCTAATATGTATATATGTATATATGTTTAAATAATGGAAGCTCGCTTTATTAGTTTTCTTTTCAATTTGCCTTGCAATATTGCGTTCGTCAACTTTATAGTCTTCGTTGGCATAGTAAACTCGACTATCGAAACTCGTTATACGTCCAAGATGCCGATTTCTATTGCTACATATATATTCGTTCAACCCTTCTAATGGATTGTCAAATTATCTACTCAGGAATTGGCGAATTATTCAAAGTGTCTGCACCGGCGAAAGTCAATTTATTTAGGCAACACAGCCTCGACCCACTCGCGCGAGCGCGCGCTCGGTCTTAATAACCCAAAATAATTAGAATCAAAATACGCAGCGCCGGGGCACTCGGGACTATCGAAAGCTATACATCGATGCATCATTGAAATAGGAAACTCTCTCTCTCTCTCTCTCTCTCTCTCTCTCTCTCTCTCTCTGGGCCATCGAATTTAATCCATTAACGCGGCACAGCGCGTTTCCTACAAACACGCGAGAGAGCGTCGATAGAAACGAACGGCCCGGCAACGGTTGGTCCTCATCGATTAACGCCATTTCTAGCCAATGAACGGTGCAAAATCACGATGCAAACTGCAGTTCTCGCGCTCGCGGCGAGCTGTACATACCACCAACAGGCAAAGTTTTGTTGCGCACTGTACGCGAATGGGACGCCTTTTGTCAAACTTGTCTCAATATTTTGGTTTCGTTTATCTCCGAGAATTGTGAACTAACCCCCTGGATGTATATATAATGTAGAAGAAAGGGTATACTTCCGCTTTCTTTCATTCGATTTCTTTTTATCCGCGCACGCTCGTAGGCGGCGCGGCGGTCTCCCAATATGTACGAGTGTAATTCGAGTCCCCTGGATGCAGGCGCGCATCTGTATAGGAAATGCCCCAATTAAAGGTCGATTATATACGCGAGCGCGCCATTTGAAAGCCACGGTACGAAGCTCCCTCTCTCCTTTCGAGGGAAAAAGGCTGGTTTTAAACGTGCGACTGCCTCGAGCTATCGCTTCGGCTCAGCTCCTCAATTTATTCGTAACCCCCTTCTTCACCCCTTATTCATGTTATTTTCCTTCAATATCCGCTTCTTTAATTTCAGCTATCTTTATTTCTCGCTACTTATTTTATTGCTATTACTTTACGCTTTGTTTTTTATAATATTAACTTTAAAGTTTGTACTTGCTCGAGTGACTGTAAGATCAAACTATTAAAATTAGCCTCTAACAGAATAATATACCATTCATAAAGTATAAAAAAATAATGTCTGGTAAAAATGTCAACCCTCTACCTATTATATATGTACATATATATAAGAAATTTTGACTAACGTTATTTTTTAATGATCTTTTGAATAGTATATGATATTTTCATATGCTTATCTTGCTTGAGCCTTTGAAAGCCATAGAGTCAAAGAGCAACCATAAAACACCTTACAATTGAAGATAGCGCATTTCCAAGAAATTACGAAATGATATAATTAGTGATTTGCTATCGTATCTGTACCGCAGCCGTCCACTCAGCGCATTTCATCATCGTACATGAGACTTAGTCAATGCCGTCGACGGTTCGCGCTCGCCAATGAAATTCCGTCAAACGGCGGCTACTTACGTTGGCGCCGCGGCAAAGGTTATATTGGAAAAGCTAATGAGAGCGAGGGTAAGAGAGAGAGAGAGAGAGAGGCACCCCATTACCTATATATATATAGAAGGAAAATCGTAGTAGGAGCGCGAGGAGCGTGTATCCTTAAGTAAAGCGCAGAGCGACGTTCGTTGCGCATTACGCCATAATCTGAGAGGAACAATATGGGGCGAACCTCGCCTGCTTCGAGACAAGAGAGAGAAAGAGAGAGAGAGAGAGAGAGAGAGAGAGAGAGAGAGAGAGAGGGTTGAGGTCCGCTTGAGGTTCCAGTGGTTTCTCACCCGCGGGGCTGGGAACCCGAACAGCTGCCGTCGGTAATCCCCGTCTCTCTCTCGTTATCTCGCCGAGAGTCCCGCAGTTTCGTTCTCGGGAATTCGGTACGGAGCTGTCTATACAGCGTTCGTTCGACTCGCTCGCTTCGCAGGAGAGGATTCGTTCGCTGGTGAAGGTGTGTTCTATGTTTGGGGAGTTAGCTCTCTCTCACTCTCACACACTCTCTGTCTGCCTCTCTCGCGCGAAGAGAGACTCAAGTGATCCGCTTTGCTCAGCTGTTCCCGTGTTGTGGCGGAAATTTAACTTATTTGGGGCTGTGCCCCGCTTTTGGGTTGTCCTCGTCGTCTATACCGGGGGGTGTGAGGAAGTAGCTGTGCGGTACACGGTGACCGATCTCTGGCTGCCGGCTCGATCGATTGATTGCTTCGGTGCTTTATTGCTAACTAACGCGATCAGCTATACGTGCGATGTTGTTACTTTTCGGCCTCGAAGTTAGTTTGGCTGACTTTATATATATATTTAGATACCGCGGAGAGATTGTGTGTGCGAATTAGGGTATCGAGGGCTTAGATTGTTTATAATACACGTAAACTGATGTGTGGTTTACTTTCCACGATGTTACTTAAACTTTAGAGTGCATATAATCAGGTTTTGTAAATAAAAATTTATTGATGATAACTAGTGTTTTTTAATTAGTAATTAAACGAGATAAAAGCTGACATGCTGTAAATATTTATTCTTGCGATATTTGTGGAATTTTATTATTAGCTACGAATAAAACTGAATCATAATATTAAAATACTTGTAAATCGGTTTTGCGATTTATAATAATTTGTAAAAAAAGCACATTTCAGATTTAAATATTCCATATTTTAAAAGCTCCACCCGCACTGAAACCCTTTTAGCATTTTATTACACGCTCACGGAAATCGAGAGAAATTCCGTTACCTACTCTACTCAATCGTTTCCTTTTTTTTTCTTTTTTTTTTATCATTATACGAAATACCCCAGTCTTTTTGTCGCCTACATATGTATACATATATAAAGAAATAGAGAAACATAAATGACCGATTTACTCTTCCAGCTTTTGCGGGAGACCCTCGAGGGCGTACACGAGGTGAACGAGCTAGACGACATCGCGTCACATCGATTTTACCTCCTACAAATCGAATCACGCATGCGGCAGCTTCGATATGCCATTCGCTAAATTTACATATTTCTACCCACTGAGAATGTATCGAAAATCGAAGTGAGAGGGAGAGAATTTTCAGGCGCCATTTTTCCGTGGGATAATCTGGTTATAATTCGCCTATGTCCATTTTCTTTTGTTAATACCGTTTTAATAAATATACTGCGCCCATTTTTCGTTTGTAAAAAGAGTCGTATTTTACGAAATTAATAAGTGCGCCGTAACAAGTTTTGTGCGGGATATATGGTAGTCACTGGACGCTTTTGCGAATAAGTAATGGATATCGTGCGATTAAATAATTTTTTTAATAGATAACTTTTCGTCCTGAATTTCATGAATAAGCAAACTTTTATATTAAATTAACGTAATACTCGATGCTGCATGCTTGTTTTAATTAATTTTTTAAATATTACCTACAGCAATAATAAATAATTTAGTCATAAAAATTCCGATAGTTTATTTCGTTATTATAACAAGGGAATTATTTTAAAAATGCATTGTGCATGCGTAACTATAAATATTAAAATTAATTCATTGTTGAGTTTCAAATTAATGCTACTCGTTAAAAAGTTTCGGCTAATTGGTTAGCAATCAGGAAATAATCTTGTTAATGTTATGAATTAAACTTTTAACTTCCAAAAAAGAATACTCCTGTCATTGAAAGGGCATTTTTATTCTGTGCTTTCAAGCTCAAGCTCATGAAAATAGCACAATAAATGTTTGCACAATATAGCCTTTCAGACGAAATTGTCATTTTAAATGCCGCAGAGTCGGAGTTCATTCGTGAACCCAATTGAGCTCGAATAATTTCGTGGATTTCAACTAGAGCCTATACATAGGAGTCTTTTTTCAGCGCGGACAAAAACTACATGTATAATGGAAAATGGATATGCAGTAAACGAGATGAGAACTGGAAAAAGTTCGAGTTCGAGAGTCGAAGGAAATCCCAAGTATTTGAAATATAGAAGACGAAGAGAAATGTAAACCCAATAAAGGCTAAGGTTGACATACAGCATTGAATATGAAAATATTCGTACGCGTGGAACTCACAAGCTACTCGTGGAAATTTACATTTTTTATCCGGTTCTCATCGTTCTTACCTCGAACAGGATGTACAAATTTAACTTTGTAGAAACACTTACTTTTCTTTGTTAGTACACAATTTCTTAAAAAAGGCATATTAATTAAATGTGAAAATCATTTTTATAAATTTCTAGCACAATTATAAACATTTGTCAAATCAAATCTAACAGATCATTAGTAGATATAGACTATTTTAACCCCTTTAATAATTATTACATCAAAAACGATGAATTGTTTCTATCTTGTAACTATGAAGGTAACTCGAGCGTAAGAATTAATATTATATAAAAGTAGTATACGTAGAATATAAATTTTTTTATAGCACTGCGTGGCATAAATCCGCACTTATGTCACGCCTATCTGTGACCTAAGTAGTCCATTATGGCATTATGCTAGTCAGTGCTATAAAATATTGTACGATACTCGTGTCCTAAGCAGCCCTTCAAAGCACGGCGTTTAGCGTCCTCGCTACGCTCGGGCGCTAATACACGCCGTGCCGTAAAGTGCCTCTTAGGTCACTAGTATCGTAATGTACTATTTTATAGCACTGTGTAACATAAGATCGTAACTTATGTCACGCTTTTCCGTGGCATAAGTCGTCCTTTACAGTACCTTACGATTTTTAGGTAATGAAAATATAAAATAAAATACTTTAATCAAATTCAAAAATAATGGAATAGGAGCCATCCTGCATGTCCCAACTTAACTAGTTGGCGATCAAAATGATTATAGATCATGCTCGATTTATAAATTTGTTTTGAATAGTATTGAGGTGACATGCGGTGCGCTTTTTGAATATTGGTTTGAAAATTCAATTTACTTTTTGTATTGGGTTTTATTTTGACTTTTTCTTTCTAATCTTGTTCGTATAAAATTAACGTGAGTTTTGACGTCTAGATGGCCGTCCTTATCAAGACTAAACAATTTTTAATTAATGTTTATAATATTTATACATAAAACTGACAATCAATTTTACAATTCATGGTGTCTAAAACAATATTTTACAAAATACCTTATCTATACTTTTCAACACTGGTGGGTAAGTTGGCTTTTTAGCGCATGGGACGTTTTTCGTCCGAGTGAAAATCAACTATTACTCATTAATGTCGAACTTTTTTTACCACGAGAGCCTAAAAATCATGTCAAAGTTGCGTTATTAGGTCAGAGTGGTATAAAATTAATTTTTGTACTTATTTTAAATTAAAATTTTTTTTTACATGAAGTAACTGAGAAAACGACGAACTTATGTCATACGAGCAATAATAGTGTCATAAGGGAGGAAAGTGCAATAATATTATGTACACTAACTCTATACGTAATAAAATCGGTTCCTGTCCCTTGGGAACAAGAATTCTTTCTGTCCCTAGGGAATAAAGATTTTGTCTGTCCCCGTTATGAGGGAAAGAAAGTGGTTTATTATTTTCTAGGAAGAGAAAGAAATGTTTATTCTCTGTTAACAAAAAAATGAAGTCTACGGGGAATAAAGATTTCTTTCTCTCTCTAAGGAATAATATTAAACCACTTTCTTCCCTGTTATGAGGAAGTGTTATGATGGGGAAGAAAGTGGTTATTACAGGGAGGCCGGGAGTAAAATAGTATACGATATTCGTAGTATGAACGATCCATCACATGGCGTGATTATCGCCCTCGCTAAGCTCGGCCGCTAACTCCACGTCGTACCATAATGGATCTCATATGCCACTTTTATCGCAGTGTACTATTTTATAATGAATTTTGTTAATGCAAAGTTAGATATCCACAACGGGAAAAAATTCTATTATTCGCGATAGCTTTATTTATTTCTTAATATTTTTTAAATTAAAATTTCTCATTTTGTTCCTTAATTAATTCCATGCAGAGACACCGATATGAAAATTAAAAAAAATATTAGAACCTACAAAGTTACAGTGAATTGTTACTAATTTGAGCGACATATTTTTATAAACAAATAGCTGTAACTTTTTAGTTAATATTAATTTTTTTATTTTCATATCAGTGAACCTCCTTGAAATTGCCTATATGTATATTTGCATAAAAGAAATACACATAAAAAAAAATTTTCTCGACACTTTACGGATACTACTTTTATATAATATTAATTCTAACACTAAATTCTAATCAATAACTCTTATACAAATGTATAAAATAAAGGTCAATTCTCGCGCTCTTTATAGTACTATACTTTCTGGTACTTGCGAGATTCAATGGGGTTGATTATACAATCAGGACTATACAATAATTTAAACTATTTTATTCGACACTTCACTTTCAATGAATTAATGGAGCCAAGTTTTCACGACCCTCATCGACAACTCCCAGAGCACAAAAAGAAACTTTTACGAGCAAACATTCAAATGTGAAAGATGAA
This sequence comes from Megastigmus dorsalis, assembly GCA_900490025.1. Taxonomy (NCBI): domain Eukaryota; kingdom Metazoa; phylum Arthropoda; class Insecta; order Hymenoptera; family Megastigmidae; genus Megastigmus; species Megastigmus dorsalis. Next base: position 5,574 of record UELU01121679.1, on the reverse strand, counting down.
ACAAAAGCGTCCAATAAATTACAACTTTTCACATCGGAAACGTCCCTCCTCTCAATCCCGTTTTACAGAACATCTCTACCGGGAGGTGGAGGGTATACCTTACGAGTCATCCTTGGCAAAGTCTATAACAAATGGTGGGAGGGGCGGGGGGAGAGGCGAGGAGAAGGAGGGATCGAAAAATCGTGCGTGCGAAAAGAGGGACAGAGAGAGAAAGAGAGAGATAGAGATAGAGATAGAGAGAGAGAAAGAGAATATAGCATCACTCGTCGAGTCCACGTCTCTTCTCTTATTCGCGACCTTTCTTCACCGCGTGAAGTCTGCGCGTTTGGGGCTACTGCTAGCAGAGGATATTCGACCAAGTTGAAAAGTTTACACGCTCAGACGGTGATGTATGGAGATTGCGCGTGCGTGACTCGCTTAGTTCTCTCTTCTCTCTACACACTCGCTCTTTGCTTCATTCTTGTTCCGTAGATACGAGACCTTTCCTTGACTCCTAGACACCTATATCGTGTGCGTGTTTTTGTATTAAGTGTTTTTTATTCTTTTTATTTTCCCTCTCGATGCGTGGGAGGAAGGCAGAAAAAATGGCTTTAGGAAAATGGACAGACAAGCTCGGCTTCTGCTTATTTATTTATTGGGGTTGCCGGGGGCTTGGAGAGCCACCACTTTGTTTTCGGTTTCTGAGCTTTTGATGATTTTTTACTGATACAGGGGCACATTTGTATGGCGGAAGAGGGATTACCGATGAACTATGTATATTTGTTATTCGAATTATCCCGGGTAAAAACGACTGAACAAAGGATTTACCTATTGCCCGTATTACAAACATTCTTATTTATTTTTTCTTGTAGCAAGACTTGAACAATCTCTTGCTTGTATTTAATTACCAACTATTGTTTCAGCTATAAATTCAAGTTTGAAAAGGTAGGTAATTAGTCTTTATATTTATAATATTTAATAATGTGTATAACACGAGTCACATGCGAAAGAAAATGATTATGAACATTTTAGATAACGAAAGCGAGCAAAGTATAATACGTAAGTGTGCACGATGTATTCCAATATCTCTTTGCGTTACCTCAAACGGTGCAGTCTTTACAAAATGAATTTCTCTATTTTATTCTCCGGGAAGCCTTGTGTCACGGGTTTCTTGAAAAATATTCTTCGAAAAAAAATTTCATCTCCCGTGAGTAGCAAGAAAAAAAAAGTACTGGAATGATAAAAGAAAAGGAAATGACTTTCAGTCCTTTGACAAAATTGATTGTACCGAAGCTCGGCAGCGAATGGACGAGATGAAAGACTCTCTCTCTCTCTCTCTCTCTCTCTCTCTCTCTCTCTCTCTCTCTCTCTTCCCGCAAAACGAAAGACTATAAGAAGAGAATAGGGGCGAAGGAGGGATTTAAGCCCACGCGCACGGCTCTGCACATGCAGGAGAGAGCGAGACAGAGAAAGAGAGTTCAAGCGTAAAGTCGCCAAGTACTCGGCTTCAAATTAGTCGCGCGGGATTTGCTCTCGGATTTTTAATCTGGAGCCTGGGGAGTAAAAGAGATAGAGAGAGAAAGAGAGGCTGAGAAGCCGCACCACATAATTCTGTCGCCCGACGACACACAGGTGAATTTACACGATTCGAATCGCCGAAAATAAATCTATCCGGGTAAGCTTCGCAAAGAAATTAGTTCTTTCTTTTTCCACGACGACGAGGTTATAAATAGTGTTCTTACGAATATCCTCATTTTTGTTTCGACATTTCTAAAGAATTTTAGGAGGTGCGCTTTGAACAGATTTCAGTCTGTATAAGGAATTCTAAGGAATATGACGTATTGTATATAAGAATTTACGCAGAATAATCGTTTTTATTGCTGGAAAATTTTAACACATTTTCCTGAATGAAAAAAATTAAAATGTTATTCGACACGATATTTATCTGCTCAAAGTTAACTTATTTAAAATCTGTACGTTCTTTTTAAATACGTTTTTTTTTTAAATTTAATTCTGTTAAAATTTAATTTTTGGTTATTCTGCATTTTGCATTTCTTGAAGTTATATGTTATAGCTCTTATGTATAAGTCTCTTCGAGATTTGGGTAAGTTTATATATATATATATATATATAAAAGAATTATATGTTGAATATTATTTGGCATTGCTGCATCTACAAGGTTACTTGTACGATGTTTAATAAATTATATAATGTAAAAATTTAAAATAATGATTCTATGTGCAATCGCAGATGATAACTACAGTTTAATATTATAATTCGTTATACAATAGTGCAATAATAGGTACAATACAATTCGATGTTAAATAAGTTTAGTGTATGCACAATTTGTGAATAATATTTCAACTTTATTGTTCAAATAAAAAAAAATTAATCACTGATCTTCTATCAAATGTAAATTGAGAGAAGGATATCACAGGAATATTTATTCATATTTAAGGTATTTGTTTGCAGATATCGAATTTGTTTTAAATAAAATGTTATATTTATTAACTACGTACATTAACAAATCTATTTGATATATATAAATCCTTTACTCAGTGTACATACATATTATCATGCAGCTCTCTAATTTATAGTATAGTTTATAGTATAATCATCGATTCGAGTAGAAACATGATATATACGCATTTTATAAACTGAAGAAATTCATAACGCCCTTAGATATCCACTAATGTTCTGTGTACCTATAAGCCACACTGTCGAAAATGCAAAGAGTCACGCGAAGCCAGAAACAAGCGCTAAACGATCAACAATCCTGTAAACAAGCAGACTCGAGTAGCCAATTAATTACAGGTCACTCACACTGCTTCTTGATTTGAAAGCTGTATCGCCGCGTGTTATCCTTTATATTTTTTTTAGATTTATCGTTACACGTGACTTCTTAATTCGAAGCACGAGGGAACAAAGAGGATCAGCAATGCGGCACCCGGATATCATAAGAACTGAAGACAAATGGCTGTTGACGGTTAAATCAGATAACTCTGAGCTTGTCAATTCATTCCAAGTTTTCCGATAATCTATACGAAAATCTTGTTATAAGATAGCGGGGAGATGAAGTTTTAAAGCAACTTTAAACTTTTCGCTATTGGACACTTGATTGATTAACTTGGCAGAAGAAAGCAGTTTTTCTTATATATAGGAGGAAGTATTTTAATATTGTTTCTGGAGTATAACTGAATCTAGATCAACTAAGTAATACTAAGTAATAAAAAGAAAATTATTAATAACGTTTAAACTAATAATGATAAATTTATAATATTATTTAATAATATTAGTATGAGTCGAATTAAATATAATAAAGCCCAAACTTCCTTATTGCAATAGAAAACGATAATTCGTGTATACAGGAATTGAGAGTATACGAAAGTGTCCGGTTTCACACACATTCATAGCCATAGTCCCTTATAGAATAAGTAATCAAGACCTCTTTTATTCGCATGTATTTCACGGCGAGTGCATTGTGTTAATGCCGTTATCGAGCCACTTTATTTTATGGACGAGTGTAAATATAAACCTAGTTGTGAAACAGAGTAAAATAGTATATTTTACTCTGCACCCGGGGCGCGAAATGTGTACTTATATGCGTTGATACGAGGAAAAATAATTTCAAGCACACTGGATATCGCACGAGAGTCACTACAACAAATGGATCATTAAATGAGTATACTGTATGCTAAATGGAACTCGAAAAAACATTTTTGACAATGAAGAATTAACATTATTCAGATATTAAAAAAAAAATGATGAATTGGTAGTCGATACCAATGAGATTCTATATCTGAAAAAGTACTCTGACCATTATCAAGCACGATTTATAGTCATTTAATAATAGGGATTACGTAATTATTTAATGAAACTAAATTTCCGAGCATTCCATTATTTCTCGAGCGTCATTCCATGCTTTTGAACCAGCCAGCTAGCGGATATGCAATCAGATGCATGTATCACGAATTATGTAAATATACAGCGAAGCTCGAGTCACGAATTTCCTTTGCCACGAAAATATGAATTCCCTAATCTATCCTTATAGCCTATAGCTCGCAGAAATTTATACTCGCCGAGATGATAAGTTATTTTGTTAAAAAAAAATTCAATCATAATATGATATTCTCGTAAATTATTTAAATTTCTCGCTACGAATTAATGCTGCGAATGTCTATTCGATCAGATAAATCTTATTTAGATTGATGGGAGTAGCTGAACATTTTCATGTAAATATAGTCATTGTTTTCAACGGTTTATGAAAGAAATTTTTTCAATTTATTTATGGAGCTATGCGACCGTCGCCACAAAATTCAATTAAAACGAGCCACCACATTTTATACTCTCGAAGGTTCCCACAGTGATATAAGAGGGATCTATGAGGAAGAAAAATAGCCGATAGGACGATCGTAACGCGTGGGAGGGTAGATTATTACACTCGGCCTCCGCAGCAGCAGCAGCAGCAGCAGCAGCAGCAGCAGCAGCAGCAGGAGCAACAGTCACGACCCCCGTAAAGCTCGATCGCGCATTAAATGAAAAACAATTTAGTCTCCACGAACGATCGGCGTGACTTACGCAAACGCCCATCTCCGAGGCGCCTTACCGCGTCGCGCACACATTGCCACGCGCGTGCAGCTCGCTTTTGACGAAATTTCTACTTGGTAAGAGCGCACGGAGCTGCGCGCGACACGCGTGCCGAGAAACGTGAGCCTTACGAGCTGCTGCCTTTGGCGTGCTGTACTATGTCTTTCTGGAGATGATTTCGAGGAAATGCGCTACGAGCTCTGAGATCCGATCAGAAAATTGTATAACATCTCTTCTGTTACTACTTGATTACTTTTACTTTATGAATACTTCATGGACATTTATTACGCTAATTATTGTAATTATGTAGTAGCGATGAAGATATATTGATCGCTTAGTATATAGGTATATCGCTTAGTAATAAGTTATCCCGTAATATAAGCACTCGAATATTCGCTCGAGAAGTAGATGTAAATCTATTAATGTGCATGCGCTCACTTTATTATGCTCCTGCGGATGTACACCGCTGCTGTTGCTGCTGCTGCTGCTGCTTATGCTGTTGCAGCCAGAGCTACTAGAAAATTTAATTAGCTTATCAAAGGATTTATGAAATTGAACTTGCTGCTGGAGAAATTCTCCGGAGCAATTGTGCGACGGGACTTATTACTAGCCTACGCGCGGCATCTTATTTTATTACACGGAGAAAAATGTTGTAGTAATATTTAGGATAAAGGGTAACAAAAATTACTATGTTGCGTAGCAAAGCTGTGACATACTCACTTTATAGTAAAAATTGCTATATACTATAGCAAAACCTCTTTTAGTAATTTTTGCTATGTAGCATAGCAATTTTTAAAACAATACGTAATAAACTATATCACGTAACTTAAGAATTTTTACTATAGCCATTATTAATTATTATTATAAAGAATTTATTTTTATTTACTTGAAAAGCAGTAATAAAAATTTTGTTTTCTTTTTTATTCTAATCTATACAGTGGAGAGGAAGGTTATTTACAAACGATTATTATTGTCATGGAAAGATTTGAAGAAGATTTATAGAAACAG
>UELU01121676.1:0-14338 GCA_900490025.1 Megastigmus dorsalis | reverse complement strand
TATATATATATATATATCATATAAGTATATTAGATCTCATTTTAAACGCACATATTATTGATCGATTTAATATTTTATTACCCATATGCATATAACAGAAATTCATGCCTCTCCAATTATTACTTCAGTTCCATCATTATCATCTCGGTTCAGCATACAATTTGGATGCACTTACACTACACGGCTTTCGTGCAAGTATAATTAACAAAAAGCATTTCTGTAAGATAACTTTGGAGACTCAACATTATTTCAAATATAAAAAAAAACATTTGTCGTAAAAGTATATTTTTAAATGCTTCCAACTAAATGCTTTGAAACTACTGCACATACATTACTATAGAATACAAGTACTTTTATCAAATTAACAAGTTATTAAATAAAAGTCTTGTATATATAAATAAAGATAGGACGCGCGCAAATAAATAAGGCGCTCGGGAAACCGCAGAATCAACATTCAGATCTGTTAAAGAAGATAATACACACATGGGGTGTAGGACACTGGTAAAGGGCCGGATTAATTAGTAAGTTTTGTGCGTGGTAAAAGAGAAAAGTCGTTTCATATTTTCCGCTGGGCGAACCTTAGCGGATTGCTTCTCGAGTGTGTGTGCGTATACAGTTGGAGAGACGCATTTGCCATAGATGGCCTGCAAATAGAGAGAGTGAGAGAGAGAGAGAGAGAGAGAGAGAGAGAGCTCTACATGTATATACGAATAGGGAGAAACTGGGCTGTGAGGTAGAAACGCGCGCGCTTGTTCGCTTATCTCGTGAGAGAGACATAAATATGCTATGACATCGGAGCCAGGAAATGAGAAAAACAGTCCTAGTTGATGTACATGTATATACACCCACACACGCATACATTTACGCGTGTACGCGTATATATATATATATATATATATATATTTATGTATAAGAGCCACAAGAGGGAAAGTATTATAGGCGATTGTATACGTTTATGTACATAGGAGAAGAACAAAGGTATAAGAGTAGATCGCGAGGGACAGGAAGGGAAGGAGCAGCAGCGACTCTCACGGATAGCCGTCGTACACAACAGGCGATTTACGCTTCCGATAGCGAGGCATAAGTGTATGAGATAGTGGCCGCGCCGGGCTGCCGAATAGCTACATGGGGGAACGACGACGACGACGACGACGACGGCGACTTAGAGAGAGCGAAGAATAAGCACTTTGCCAAGAATCACTGTGCGCGACTGCCTCGTCCTCGGTATTGCGCGCGCGGCGTCTGTTTGTGCAGTTCGGGGCAGGCGCATGTGTTGAGAAGAAAAAAAAAATTATTGGGAAAAGCGCCGTAACTTTTGCCTCAAGGGCTTTTCCTCGCACTATCAAGGAAATCTTCCTTAACTGTAGCGGCATAAGGGGGAGCTGCTGCTGCTTCTGCTCGAGAGAGAGAGAGAGAGAGAGAGAGAGAGAAGCATCACCTCTATGCCATTTCTAGATTGCTCCTCCTACTACCATTTGAGCCGGGAGATTTTATGACGTTTTGCCCTCGCTTTGCTGCTGCTATATCGAAATTGAATATTTGCGAAGCTCCTGAAAGTCTGGCGGTAGAGGGAGGGGAGCTTAAATATAAGTAATTCGGGCTTTGTAATTCACTTCGCTTTAACGTTTGCCGCGCGATCTGATATATATACATACATATATATTGGCCTACATTTAGCGGGGATTTAAGGTTGCGATGAATAGTCAAGTTTCTATAGCTATGGGATTGTTAAGTAGTTCGTATATATACTTCGATTCGGAAGTTTCGTAACAAAATGTGATTTTTACTGCAGAATCATCAAAATGCAATAAATATATATATATATATAGGTTTTTAAGAAATGTAGCTGGTCGTAAACTTTTTTTTTAAAAGGACATTGTTAACTTTCAAAATAATAATTGTACTGTGCGAGACACAATACAGATGAAAAAAAGTTTTTTTTTGTAAATGAAGCTTGCCCATAAAACACAAAAGATTTTCTTGAAACTTCCAGGAATTACTTTTTGTGCAAAATAACGAGACCTGCGTATCAGCGTTTTTTTTAATAAACCCTGCTTTTAAAGATATTCACTTATCTTTTAACATAAAAAACATATACATATATATATACCCTAATGCATTATAATCAATATGAATTGATCTCGTTTTTTAAGGCCTATACAAAACACGGGCCTCATATATATATATATGCTTTTGTTTGTTGTACATTTGCAATAAAAACTATTTGTGCACTTGTGTTCATAGCCCTAAAGAGGGACGTATAAAAAAAGGTCGGCCATTTAATTGAAAAGTGTATTAATTTGTTCGATTGGTTCATCTTACCACCATCAAATAAATATTTATAGTCGTCATAGTCTAAGATATTGCGACATACTTTTAATTATTAAATTCTTATCTATAGTGACTTAAAATATAAAGGTTATACTCATAAGAATAGTTGTATACATATATATAGTACTGGTACAGAGATTTCAAGAACAGAATTCTTTTTACTTTTTCCGTTTGGGTTAAAGTAAGATTGCAATTAATTTTGCTTCTAATATTTTTATAAAAGTATATTATTGGAGTAAAATTTCAGTTTAATCAAAATACTGTTATTGGAAAAGAAATCGAACTAAAAATGTTATTTTCATCATAGTTGGCTAAAAGTACGCACTTTACCGTATTATACTTACATGTCGAAAAATAATGTTCGCGCTACGGGTGTATATATAAGTCTGTACAGGCTTGGTTACGAAAATTATTATTTCAGAGATTTTAGGGAGAATGAATAATAATATTATATTAGTGCTGCAATATATTAAGTTATAATCATGATGGATATCGAATGGAATTCTTATGATTCCAAAACCATTTTAATCGTAAACATCTTCAAACAAACTATCATTAATATTGAATAATGTTATTTTAAGCGTTCAAAGAAACCAGAAACTTATAGTTCGATTGCCGAGGGTGTCAATATATAATTACGTTTGGAACAAATATTTTGTTACCAACGTATATTACGCGCTATAAATAAAGTGGAAAAATAGTTCAAAAGCCACAATGGAATACTTATTCCTATATGAAAAATCTAAATCCAGCCCCGCTAAATTCATGAACAAAAAACTCGTTATTTTAAAGAAGTGTAGAAAAGTTGTGCAGAAAAGTGTAGAAAATAGAAATGAATGAGTAACAGATGAAAATCAGGTATCTAATAGAAAAGTGAAGATAAGACTATATAAGTCCAAAGATAGTGCAGCGACGAGAGCAAGGAATCGGCTATAGCAGACCTGTATATACACACATATACAGGCTTCCAAACATTAATACCGAGCGCAAGCAGCGCAACAAAAAGGCCGCACACATCGGGGGCTAGAAAGAGAGAGAGGGAGAGAGAGAGCAACGGGTAGGTGGTTATCGGGCGTAAATAATGCGCGGTGGCGTGGCCGCGCGTCGGGTAGCGAAACAGCTATACGAACGGCAGCAGCAGCAGCAGCAGCAGCCGCCGGATTGATAAAGATTAAAGGTAAAGGGAGGTGGCGACGCGACGTCGGAGTCGACTTGGGTTATGTATAGCTCCGTCGCACTGCGCGTACACGTAGAGCGAGAGAGAGAGAGAGATAAAGGAGGGTTGCGGCAGAGTCGCAGGGGCGCCCTGCACCTATATAACGGAGGGGTCGAGGTTTTCGAGAGTTTCGGGCGACAGAAGTCAGCGAGCGAAACGAGCCGTGTATATACATATACGCTGGGTATAGCTGGACTCGTGGAGCTGACGCCGGGCTATAGCAGAGAATAGCGCACACCGTGCGCGCCCGGCTATATACTATATAGGCAACGAGGAAAACACGCGTGTGGCGACGCGTCCCTGATGCATATATATATGCGGGGGGATGATGTCATGTATAAGGGGTTCCTTGCCTCTCTCTCTCTCTCTCTCTCTATATATATATATATATATATACAGCGCGGGGGACACACAGTCATCCTGATTTTTATACCTCCCTTTCTATTCTCTCGGTCGCCCGCATTTTCTGCTCTGTATTATATAGGTGGGTTGTCGTACGCCGAGATGCTACTCTTTTTTTTCTCGACTTTTCGTACATGCTCTTTTCTTGCTTTTTGCGATCTGTAAAAAATGATTCTGTATGACGGAAGGCAGCGGATGATGCTGTATTTCATTTTTTTGCGCTTTCTCTTATCGCGTATGCCGACGAGAGCCCAAGCTTTGAGGCTGTGCGGAAATTTGTTACGACTGTTGTTTCGATGTTCTTAGACGGGATCTAAATGTATTCAGATCGTTTGTCACGTGAAATTCTATTTCAGTTGTATATATATATAATGAAGAAAAACAAAAACTTATACAACAGTTATTGAATTTTGTAAAAGATTATACTATGTTGCGAAAGAGTTTTGACTCTATACTTCCCTTTATTCAAATTACCAAAATGTTTTGCACGCAACGCGGTAAAACAGGCACTGAAAATTTTTTTCGCGCACATCGCGGTAAAATGGTATATTTATGCACCTTGGGAGAAAAAAAACTTAATTGACATCCGAGACTGGTCATTTTTTCTCCCGAGGTGCATATACTATTTTTCCTCGTATCAGCGCCTAAAGTGCACTTTTCTCTCTCGGCACGCGGGCAAGAAATGTGTACTTTATGCGCTGGTACGAAAAATATAGTTCGATACATGTGCGCGAAGTAGATGAAGTAGGTTTCGCGCACTAGTATCGAAATTTACTATTTCTAAGCTCCGTGCGCAAAGTTCAATTTTCGGCGTTTGCGCACGTTGTATGGAAAAATATTGTACGCAACACATGCGCTCAGGCTATCTCAACTTGTGCAGAGTAACTGCCTGGTCGAGACAATCTCCTTCACCCACTAGTTGCGTAATGTACTATTTTACCACTCAGTATGCGAAACACGTCTTTTCGTGCTTGTCTTCTGTGCGCAAAACGTGTGATTCTCGCACTCTTTTCAGAGCTAGTCCGAAACATTTTTACCAAGCGCGTAACACTCTTGAATCTGCGAAACACGATGTTTCACGCTCACTCTTACAAGATGACAATAATCGTATGTTAATAGCACTCGACAACGAAGTTATCATTGGAACCAAGAAGTTTTTTTATTCAGTATTACATTTGATATTACATTATTCTATGGTTGACTGATAAATATTATTGAAAGATTGGTATAGATATAGGGAAGTGTGTCAGTTACCGTGTCCCTTAAGCAGACGACAATGTCTGTTACACTGGAGTTTTGTTTAACCTTCTGACGGCCGTCAGTTTTTCTTTTGAAAAAATACGGCAAAGACACGATAACTAAAACCGGCACGATAACTGACGCACTTATACTTTATGTCTCCTTGAATATCCTTGCTGGGTAACCGCAGCACTTGATAAGTTTTCTCCACAAGCGAAATTTACGTACTTGTAAAGTGTCTCTACTAATTTTCATTACATTGCGACTTAAAACGTTATATATATTGATTGTAAACACTTGTAGTCACATTTAGATATTACCTTATCGACGTTTTAAGCAATATTTTAAGTAGTTTCACAAATCAAATTCTCTAAAGCATTCAAACATTACCAGTTACTGTTCAAATCATTGTAAATCATGCAAGAAGACCAAGGCAGGTTATTATACCGGCTTCATACTGCAACTCATAATATAAATAAGCTTTATTATGTAAATTCGAATTGTTAATTCGTTAAAAGATGAAAAATGAATTTGTTCAATTACTCAAACATCCGGTAAAGAACAATTATCGTAAGTCAAGCTGCATAAACACCGGCGCATCGTCTCTCTCCTACATATATGCACGATTTTTAATTCCCCCCCTCGACCCCGTCACCTTTCGACGCCATCTATTCCATTATCTGTACTTCTGAATCGCTTCTTTTTTTTGTCGATCCTCCCCCCTGCGGAGAATAGGTCCTGTAGCCATTCTTCTATCTCCTTCCGACACTCGCTGGTAAACAGGCGCGCACACACACGCGCGCGTAACCAAAGCGACGCATCGAGCCGAGATTGATGCGTTGACCGAGCTGAGCCGACGCGTCGATGTGCCGTGGCTTGCACTCGGCTGCCACCCCCCGGATATCTTTCCGCGGGCAGAGGAGCATGACAAAAGTCCGCTTCTGCAGCACCCAGCACATATAAGCGTTCACCCCTCTTCACTCTCTCTCTCTCTCTCTCTCTCTATATATATATATCCATGCTAGTCGATCGTCGTCATCGTCGTCATCTCTGGTCCCTGATGCGCGTTTTTCGGATGATGCGACGACTCGCTTCGCTCGAGGGGGGCAAAAGTTCAACTGCACAGGGGAGTCACGCGTCACCGTTACGTGTGTGTGTGTGAGTGTGTGCGCGTGACAAGTCAACCCCTCTTAAAGCAACGCTATATAGTCAAGGCCGAGTCACAGGCCGCGCGCGCGTCGAGCGTTTAAGCGAGAGATATGCACACACACACACACGCACACGCATACGCAGGATCCCTGCAAGTTTGCGGGGAGCTGCCGAGTTGAGGCTTTGATTTTGTTCCTGACCTCTGAGAGAAACAGAGAGGGAGACGAAAAGCCATCTTCCTTATTACGTGTGCGGCACTTATGTGCGGGGGCTTCCGCGTAATGTGTGTGTGTGTGCATGGGGACTCCAAGTATACAGGCGTATAGAGTGAGAGAGTGAACACGTGATTAGAGAAATTAAGGGCTTTTTGTGTGTATGTACGTGCAGCTTTTGCCACTTATAGATGTGCTTTTTACGTGCTTCGCTGGACTTTGTCTTACTTATAGCGGTAGGGGGGGAGGCGAGATTTTATATATATATATATATATTCAACGAAAGCGCGCACTCGAGTACTATTTCTAATTTCGTTAAAGGCCGACGATTTGTCCGAGGATGAATAATTGCGTGAGCGTTATATGTATCTAAAGAATGGAAATTCACTTTTTATACACGTATTTAAATTCATGTTAGGAATTATCACGCGATTGATAAGATAATTAAAAAATGAATCACATTTTAACTACTTATTGTAGCAAAGGCACTTTTTTATTATTAAAATAAACATGCGTTAATACCCTAAATGATATCATCTTACAGTGTTATCCAAAGAAAAATTAGTTAGTAATTGTTGATTACATCTCTTGGGTCATTCTTGATATCGTGTACAGCTATAAATAATAATTAAATAAAATTATACTACTATGGGGATGCGCTAAGCTATTTTATTTCTTATTCCGTCGTTTAGGTTTGTTAAAAATAACTGCTTTTCTGCGAAGAACGAGCTACGATGATTAAGAAGACAGCCGCGTGTGTATCTTTTACGCGTCATAAAAGAGTGCAGCAATATAGTCTACTTAAAATTCGTCAATTCGAGCCTCACGATATACCTAAATAAGGGCGTTAATTCATTAGATGACTACAAATTCTTTCCGCGTTTCAATAATTTTACGAAAATTGTCTCTCATGCAAAGTAGTATATCAGGATTAAAAGAAATGTATAAAACACAATAAATATTGTTATAATAAACTAAAGTATATTTAAATGATATACGTATACATACAAATCTTACAGGTATACAATTTAGTTGTAAAAAGATTTTCGTTCGAGAACACTTAGCAGTCAACAAAGTGATTATTGATACAATACGCACTAAAGTGTATAGTAACATTTTCAGGGGCTAAAATCTATTGTACAAATCACTGCAGGAAGCACGATGATGGCAATACATTTTTCTTTCCTATATACACACAACATCCAATGATTAACTCTGCAAAATTTTTCCATATATAGCAGACAGCATGGATATAAATAACGAGGGTACGAGAAAAGTAGATTCCATAAATCATGAAAAAGCACCTAAAGATTTGCACTTATCAACGGTCGACTGATTCACTAAAAACCCCCTCTCTCTCTCTCTCTCTCTCATTCTGTGCCGCGCAAAACATATACGAACCTACATCGAGCAGCAGCCCATAGGAAAGTGGCAATCAAAACTTCCCGGGAGAAGAAAGAAAGAGAGATAAAACTGTATTCACCCACACAAACACACACCGGCACACAAAAACGCTACCGCGCGCATATCTGTATCTCAACAGCAATATATATATATAGGTACACATACACATGTGTGTGTGTATATACCTTCGCCTACGCCACTGAAAGTGTACAGATCGGTCGCCTCTCTCCTTCGGTCTCCCCGATGACTCATACACAAGACTGTTCGTGTGTGTCCGCGCGTCTGTGTGTGTGTGCGAGATGTCGACGTTCGCGTCGGTCGACTGCCTTTTCTCTCTTTGTCTCGTTCTCTCTCTCTCTCTCTCTCTCTCTCTCACACTGTTTCCCCTTTGCGATCTCCCGCATCTCTGGGAGCTGGATCCGAGAGACCGAAAGAAGGAGAAGGCGCGCGCGAGAGGGAGAGAGAGAGGATAGGATAGAGCACAATGGAAGCGACGACTAGAGCAGTTAAGGTAACTCGGCTGTCATCGGGGGAACGCAAGCGCAGCGCAAGCTCCGGCTCTCAGCTCGATGGTAAACTGCCCTATGCTGATGCTCCGGAAGTAGAGAGATATTCTTATATGGGTCCGAGCTCGAATTCTCCCTCCCCGTCAGAGGAAGCTCGTCTTCGAGAGATGTATATTATGTGCGTGTGTGTATTTTTTTTCCTCTGCTTCCTCTCCTTTATTCTTCTGTTCGCTGATGGACGGGAGGGATGCTACATGCTACTGCCTCCCCCATTCAGCCCTGAGAAAATAATCGAGAGTGCGTTTTGGGGTGAAAATTTCGGGTAAACAGCGATCTTTTTTTTTGCTGTGTTATTGTTTTTTTAGCCGATGGCTTCGGTTGGGGAAAGTATATATTGATTAATTTTTCTCTTTTACAAAAAAATTATAGGTCAAATGTTTGCATTGATATACGAGAGTATACAATTAGGGAAGCGGCAAATAATGCCCATCATTACGAACATGATTTGTTCCCGATCGGAGCATGGTTTACACAAGGAAATGAAAGAAAGGACTTAATTTTTACTAAAAAGTCTGATTTATTCGTAATGTGTGTCCGTTAACAATAACTGCCAAGCTATCACTAACAGTAACATCAAACATGCAGATGTTAGCAACGCTTTTTTATTCTTTTATAATACCTATACATCTACTTACCTGTGTGTAGATAAGCAAATGAACTATTATTCAAGCTAATAAGGATGTTCTCCTACTATAGCTTCAAATATAATATATATATACCTGTACAAAACTTCTTTTGTGGTCAAAAAATACAAATTTGTATTCTAAAAGATAGCTGTTTATAATGTTGATTTGTGCATGATCTGATATCGAATTGACCATTAGTCATATTAATTTTGATCTCACCTAGAACCATTGTTAAGTTAATAAAATAAAAAATTTAAATCGCGAAATTCTTTTTTATTATCTAATTTACTTTAGCCAAGAAAATGTCCTAACAACGACTACAAGGAATTCTCAATTTCTTGTGTCTCGACTACTGTTTTTATTGATTATTATCCTTTTCTCAACATTAAATACGCTTAATTTTGTGTTTCAGCATTTTAGACTCCCCGATATTATCTTCCTTCGGTTTTTTATTAAATTTAATCATTTACTTGGCATTCTAGACGCTTAATTTTTGTTCCCAGTATTCTACATTTTCTGGAGTACGATTTTCAATATTTTGAACCTTCGTTATATGTATTTTCGGTATTATCATTCTTCGGTTTTTATTAAGTTTAACGATTTTTCTCGGCATTCTGGACACCTAATTTATGTTTTTCGGTATTTTAGACGTTCGGGAATATGATTTTCGGTATTTTGAATCATCGAGTTATGAATTTTCTGTATCATGAACCTTTCTATAACCACATTCTTTTCCATACAAGAGATGAAATTGTAGACCTTTCTCTGTAGCAAAACTTTTTAGAGGCAATAACCCTATTACTGTATTAAATACATTAATTGAAAGTTAGTAAGTAAGTAAAGAAATTAAGAGGAGGATAAAGGATATTCGGCCCTGGATAATCCTCTACGATCACCGTGCATACCGCTTTCATCATCCTAATCCTTCATTTCAGCATCTTCGGACCTTTACTGTTTGGGGATGCACTCCGCTAAGACAGGTGTATCCTTATTTGATACACTTTATCTTTCCTTTTGATAACTTTTTTCCAAGTTTAATCCACTATTATTGTCCGATTCTAAAATTTATGGGTTCGGGTTTATTTTGTTCGTTTTCGAGAACTTAAGCAATCCATCGTTAGATAAATTTTGAAAATGAAAAAGCCAATTTATTTGACTGTGGATCGATTAAGTTTTCGAAAAAGAACAAATTGAACCCATAAATTTTAGAGTCGAACAATAATTGTGGATTAAACTTGGAAAAAACGAAATTTTTTACGCTAATTTTTTATTCCTTAATCTATAGATCTATTAGTTGATATAAACATAATAATAACGTTGTTGATGTTTTATTAAGTAAAGAATAAGTTACTTACAACGTATGATCTTTCAAAATACACCACTTTCATGTAAAAGTAATATTATCTAATGTTTTTCGAATAGTTGCTGATTTGACTTGCAAGTATCGCTTATACATCCTTAAACTCAATAAAAAAGCAAAGGTTTGTAATACCGAAAATACAAATAACGAAGGTTCAAAATACCGAAAATCATATTCGCGAAACTCTAAAATGCCGAAAACAAGAATATGTGAGTACAGTATTAAAATTAAGCTAAAAAAGAGAGCATTACAATCCATTTTTATAGTAACAAATGCGATAAATTCTAATAATTCAATAAAATTTTGATTATTTATTGAATGCTAAAAACTTTTAAGATTTTTAGAATGTTTATTACAAAAAATTTACACCAAGACGAGTTCATGTCTTTTAATTAATTATTTATTTTAATTAATTAATTTTACAATAACTGGATTTTGGCTTATACTTACGCTGATTTTACGGATTTTCAACTTTCGTAACTGTTTACAATTAGGTATGCTTTTTGATGCACTGCGCATAGATACCGCTAGGTGGAGACCCGTTTTTTGCCCCTACAATAGGAAAATCAGCGCTTCGGATGTAAGTATAACCCAAATTCCACTTGATCAAAAAATTGCAAAATTATTTTCATTGTAAAATTAATTAATTAAAATAAATAATCAATTAAAAGACGTGAACCCGTCTTGGTGTAAATTTAATGTAATAAAGTAAACACATCATCTAAAAATGTCAGCTAAGTTAATTAAGAATATCCGTGTATTTTAACTTGTTTCGGCCCAAATGGCCATTTTTTCATCTCATCTTTTGACGCTGTTATTGATGTAAATGTTCTGGAAAAAGTTCTATATATACCGTTTCTGATAGCCCAAAGTCTCATCTTTCTAACTAACACTTCATGATTTAAGACTGACATAGTTTTGCCCAATGGTGGCAATACTAATAGAACGTGGCATATGTACCCCTTTAGAACCTCGTCAGAATTTTTCAAATTCATTCATTACAAGCCGAGATATTACACTTCAAGTGTTCGAAATTGTACACTCAGTAATTCCGAATGATGCAATATATGAAAATTTTTACGATCATCCACACTAATTTCGTTAGAAAGCCTGCTTTTCAAACTTTAATTGCAATTTTTAGTCGACTCTGCACGATTTTCTAAAGCCGAGATATCTATGTTTGAAATTCATAACGTGAATTTTTTTCTTCAAACTGTGATAACTCGGCTTCAAAAAATCTCTCACAGCCAACTAAACAACCAAATTAACCCATTAACGCCCAAACGGACCAAATTTCGAGTAAGTTTTCAACGTGATTATTTCTTATGTTATCGGCTTTGAAAAAATTCTATTTTCATATATTCCGACGTGACATTTCGCGCTCTTTCAGAATCCGTAGTCGGAATTACAATTTAACGTCAAGAAAAAAAATATGGCCGATTTAAACATAAATAGCGTGAAAATTTTCGAAAAAAATTTTTTCTGGATTTTTTTTCGCAATGATACCGCAAAGGTTATAATTATGATTAGAGTTGATCATGGCAATTGAAATTTGACATAAAATTTTTATATTAATGTGAAACAACCCCATTTTTACAAAGTGGCAGCTGAAACCAAATTTGTGTACATAAATGTTACGCTCTTTTTCGCCAAAATAAAGGATAAAAGTATTTTTTCTCGAAAACTATAGACATTCGCAAAAAGTTTTCAAGAACAACAATGTCTTAGAATTAGTCTAGGAATATTCTCAAATTTTTCCAGAATTTTTTTAGACATTTTTGAAAAATAGAATTTCCCGAATTTTTCAGAAAATAAAAAATTGTCTCCAATAATTCTGAAAAAATTTGAAAGTGTTCCTTGACTAATTCTAAAACATTTTTGGTTCTTGTGAATTTTTTGCTAAAGTCCATAGTTTTCAAGAAAAAGATTGATGAAGTTTAAACATAAAATTTTCTGTTTCAGCCGCCATTTTGTAAAAATGGGGTTGTTTAACATTAATATAAAAATTTCCTGTCAAACTTCAACTGCCATGATCAACTCTGATCATAATTATAAGGAGATACCTTTGCGGTATCATTAAGACAAAAATCCAGAAAAAATTTTTTTCGAAAATTTACACGTTTTTTATGTTTCAGTCGTCCATATTTTTTTTCTTGAGGTTAAATCGTAATTATGACTACGGATTCTGAAAGAGCGTGAAATTTCACATCGGAACATATGAAAACAGAATTTTTTCAAAGCAGTTAATATAAGTAATAATCACGTTAAAAATTTACTCGAAATTTGGGCCGTTTCGGCGTTAATGGGTTAAAGTATTAGTTAGATTTATGAAAAAAAAATTTTAAAATCATATATTGCAAAATTGACTTGAATTGGTACAATAAAGTTATTAAAATAAGATTAAGAACACATGTAAAAATATTTTTAAGCAAAAAATAAAAATAGCAAGTAAGACGTATTTCATTCTGTTAATCTAAAATTAAATTCTTATAGTTGTAATTCAAATAGAATTTGTTCAATTAAATAAAAAGTTTTAATGTAATAACTATGGTATAACTATGGTATATCAATAATTAAAACAACAAATTTACCATATAGGTACACGAGACGCGATATGCGTATGCCGACCGCGCTGACAATACCCTATCCTTATAGCGCGCCGCGACTTCGCGCGTTCACGGATCTCGCAACAGTAACCTTTTACATGAAACCTAATAACTCCACTT
This sequence comes from Megastigmus dorsalis, assembly GCA_900490025.1. Lineage (NCBI taxonomy): Eukaryota > Metazoa > Arthropoda > Insecta > Hymenoptera > Megastigmidae > Megastigmus > Megastigmus dorsalis. Next base: position 1,107 of record UELU01121676.1, on the reverse strand, counting down.
CTAACTATGCCTATGTATTAGCTTGCTTGTTGCTTATTCTCTATTGTTAAACTAACTGAAAACTAATAAATTTTAATTTCTCAACTAAAAATTTCATCTTTTCATTAGCATATGAATAGCTTAATCAGTAATATTATAGTTATTTATCATTAACCAAATAGCCAAAAGTATAAGCTTTAAAATAAGCCTTTATAAAGTAAATTATCTTGAATAAAAAAAATATTCAGAAAAAAGTGGAGACCCATCGCGGGTGAAAGTAGCAGTTGCGTTTCTAAATGTTAAATTGTAAATATCTCAACAACGAAATAGAATATTTAAACGTATATAAAAAAAGTAAATCATATATTTTTGAATAAGGAACATTTAGGCGTCGGTTTCGTTCCTCTATCTTTATTAGTTCATGAGATATTATTTTTTTAACAATAAATTTGTAAATACCTTTTTAACGGACAAAAATTTTAAAAAGTAAACCAAGAGTCTTTTGAAGACAAAGTACTATTGGCGTATAGACTGTGAAATTTGTAAGAATAAATATAAACTCTTAACTTATCATAATTACCCTATCTTAATGTACATTACATCCTACACAACGTGCATTAGGAAATACGTTTTCCGATGCTTTTTTTTATTGATTTTAATCATTTTCTCGGCATCTCATACGCTTAAATTTGCGTTCGGTATTTTAGACTTTCGGAATTATGATTTTCGGCATTTTAGACTTTCGGAATTATGATTTTCGGCATTTTAGACTTTCGGAATTATGATTTTCGGTATTTTTAACCTTTGCTTTTTTTTATCGATTTTAATCATTTTCTCGGCATCTCATACACTTAAATTTGGCTTCGGCATTTTAGACTTTCGGAATTATGATTTTCGGTATTTTTAACCTTCGTCATTTGCATTTTCGGTATTTTGATCCTTTGCTTTTTTATTGATTTTAATCATTTTCTCGGCATCTCATACACTTAAATTTGGCTTCGGCATTTTAGACTTTCGGAATTATGATTTTCGGTATTTTTAACCTTCGTTATTTGCATTTTCGGTATTTTGAACCTTTGCTTTTTTATTGATTTTAATCATTTTCTCGGCATCTCATACGCTTAAATT
>UELU01121674.1:0-22308 GCA_900490025.1 Megastigmus dorsalis | reverse complement strand
CTTATATACTTCATTGAAATAGCTTTATCACTTTTATCGTTACATTAATTTATTCTTGATAAAATTATATTCTTGCATGAAGCAGAATCCTCCAGCCGCAAAAGGATTCTTGCTTGCAATCAAATTCATCTTTTCATTTCTACTTTATTCTTGCAGTTCATTTAGAAAAAAATCCTTTCGTACGAAACGACTTTTCTTTCGAGGAGTCAAAAAATAATAAGTTACGAAACTATAGTAAGTTGGTATAGTAAAAACTAGTGATAAAAAGAGTAAATTACCCCTTAACACATCACGAACACTTTAATCAAGCGATACTTCTTTTAAGAATTCGCCCATTGTCTTCGGTGTCTGGATTTTTGCGGTTAACGCACGTGCACTGTTTGGTGACGAAAATGAGACTAACGCGAGCACTTCTATTGTACATAATATAATATAAAATCTATAGATTTTGGAAATATGTACTGTGAGTTTCAATGTTACACGATGTAAACGAAGAGCTATTTGCACCTGATAAGGTGCGTGTGAAAGGACTTCAATTTTTTTTAGAAGGGACATTAGTTACTGCTTCATGGAATAAGCTTTATCTACTTACATGAAAAAGATTTTGTCTTTCAGAAAATAAATTTAATTTTAAAGACAAACGCTCTTTTATTCGAGTGGGCGATACCTCTTGTAGAATTTATCTACTTGCAGTAAGTAGATTTCATTTTACAGCAAGCACGTAATCTTTTTGCCGGTCGTATGTTGGTTTAGGAGGAAGAATTTTTTCTGTTAGAAACAAGAAAACCATAATTTAGAAAGGAGAACTCGGTTTCTATCTTCAAGCAGATTTTATCTTGCCCTACGTAGATATCGGTCAAGCAGATTGTTCCTCTTGCGCGCGGTATCCATTTTTCTCAGTGTACTGTCTACACATTGTTGGAGATATGGATACTTCCGTATACACTATATACATACATATAATATAAATACAAGCATTCAAATTATCAAATTCTTAATAGGTTAAACTAAATTTGCTATCAAAGGGAATATTTTAATATAAGTTAAACAGTCAAAGGATTGCAGTTATTTTGAGCTAGTCAAAAAACTTGAAGCTAAATCAGCGAGAGAATCGAAGAGCCGAGCCGAGTTGGTATCTCCAGATCTACATATACATAGAGATACAGGGGCGAAGATTGTCTTTAAAGTAGTCAAAGAGACAGTGGCCGCCTGTCTGTTGGGAGTTGGGTGGAGAGCGGCTCAAAGATGAAATTCTTAGCCGAGCACGACAGAATGCGAGGAGTTCGGCTGCTGGCGAGAATGGTGGAATTAAATTTATTCAGGCAGTGCCAATAAGTCGAAAAGTTGGCGTCCGTGCCGAAAGACGAAATCCACCTGCTCGCTCGATCGTCTTGTTCCCTTCTGGCTCTTTCATCTTGGCATTGCCCGCCTAATTGCTGGTCCTCCCCCCCCCCCTTCTATGGATACCCTGTATCACTCTGTAGTCGCGCCTCCAAAAATCAAGAATGCCGTTCCTCTAGTCCTGCTAGAGCCGACAGACTAATTTTTTAAATATTTCCGTCCTTGCTCGAGCTAAAGGAAGCTAACATAAAGGTTTTGTTGCAAATTCTTTGTGCTCATAAATTAGGAAAGCTCAACGGATTGTCCTGGAATGTATACGTTGATTGGACTACATACATTTTAGAGCTGAAAATAATGAAAATGTGCTTGCACTCAAAGTAAAACTGAATTGATAATAAATGACAGTACCGTTAAATTATCTCTCACGTGGTATCTTTCATGTCACACTTTCTTTCCAGCAAGTTCAGCACGTTATTCTATTTCAGTTTACCATCTCTTATCCACCTGAAAAGCATATTGTAAAGTGTTTCTGATACGCTTTTTAGTATTCTTTTCAAAAGTTTTAACACCCTTGTATCACCATGATGACTGAATTCACCTCTTTTTATGCTTTTCCTATAAGAATATAATACTCGGATAATTCTTTGTGGAGAGCAGCAACAAAGTATCTGCCACTGTACAATTACCACCACTTGAGATTCTTCTCGAGCCACACTAAATAATATTATACAAATATCCAAGTTCACTAAGTCTAAAACATTTTAATTATTGAAAAAGTAAGGAAATAATTTTTATATAACCTTTTGTATAGACTATAATAAAACTAAAATAATTAAGAAAAATTTAAACTAAATACATAAATGATAAAGAGATTTTCTTTGCATAGAGTACAATTTCATGTATTGTGAATTGACCAATTCCAAATCTCCAGAAGTTTTTAAAATGTAACTTGGCTCTAAACTAGCAGTCGTACAAGCTGAACTACTGCTCAAATCAATATTTTTTAAAGCCATGAGATAACCTATTCATTATGCGATTGCTATGAGCTTTGAACTATGTTCAACATCATATGCTGTTTTACTGTTTGCAAGTTTACAAGTCGCGCCAATTCGAAAGAACCATGAACATTGATTTATGCTTGATCCTGTCACAAGAAAGCTGATAACAAAAGTTATTTTAATGCGTATTTACAATTTTTCATTCGAAAATATATTTAATTTTAATTTATACTAATTAAATATGCAAATATGTAAATATGTAATTTTCGCCATTTATTAAAATTAAATACGAACTAATCAAGCAATAAGAGCTTATTTATAAGTAATTTACAATTAGATAATAATTAAATGCATAATTTTTGACGAATCTATTCTAAATTTAAAGATGTAAGAGAAACTTCAGACGAATTCAAATCGGCATCCATTGTCACTCTTTTATAGGTTTAAAAAATATAATAATATTTATCTATTATAGTATAACACACTATTGTATTGTATGATTATTTTGCATACGCTTAGACATCAATAGTATATTAGTTAAAGTTGTTTTTTTAAGTTAAAGTGTTCGATAATTGCCCTATATTAATGATTAACAAATATTTTAGAGCGTTAGATATAATCTGCCATTGTAACCTAAATGTATTTCTTCTTAAATTTTTCAAGAATCTTTCCAGTAAGATTAGCTGAGTAGATTAAAATTGAAATTAGACGTCAGCCCTGTCCACTACAATTTTGATACAATATCTTATCCTGCCGTGAAATGTGTAATTTCTCTTTGTTATTTTGTTTTGTTCCTCGCAGACTTTTTATAAAACAAACTTTTCACTAAGCAACTTAATTATAGGCGCTATTAAAACGTGTTGTATTTTCAGTCTTTGTTACATCTTCGTTGTGTCGGCTTTCGCCCGAAGGTAGGACTAAAAAATATCAAGAGAAAGGAAATCATGCAGCAGAAATATTTTAAAAATTGATTTTATATTTAAACTTGCTATTTTAGCAGAGTTAATTTACTTTTAATTATTCGCGAGATTTTGTAAAAACTGTATCATAATTAATGTTCGGTTTTAAACAAGTAATTACCTAAGGCATTTTATCTATTTTACATCTTGATTGGTTTAACGGAGCTGAATAAGCGCTTAGAAATGTTATATTTGATAAAAGAATATAAATCGCTTTTGTTATACTAAATCAAGGTCTTTTCGGTACAGATACATGCAACTATACAACACATCTTTTGTGCTTTTAAAATGAAATAAAGGTTTTGTGAATATGCCATAGACTATTATATAATTTTATCTTTTTATATAAGAACACGAAGAAAAGAATTAAAATTGTAGCTTGCGACTTTCTCATTGTTCCAATTTCATAATAATTTTGGTAGAGTAATTTAATTACATTTTTATATCTTTTGTAGTTAGGTAAATTAATCAAAACTACAATAAATTTAGATATTGCTACAAGATCTGCACAGAAATGTAATTCACTCAAATTAATACTGACGTATTATTTCAAATCATCATACAGTTCTAGTGGCAAAACAAATTCTACAAATGTACTTTGTGAATTTCTGAGAAAATTTAGTTCCTTTTAAAAAATAGAGGAATACATTTATTAAGCATATTATAAAACAGATTTGCAAACCGTCCATGTTGCTATTTACGGTGTTTTGTTGCATTCAAACGGATGCGCATAATTTCGTTAATTCATAAGCAACAAGTGCTTTAATTCAAATAGTCAGTTTTTGAAACATAGGTCTAGTATAAAAATTCGATTCAGATGCATGGAATGGAATCTCTGCTAAATACTAGGACATACACTTTCATCATTAACATTTTCAATCAATAAAGTATACAGATAGTTTGCTTTTTCTTCGACAAAAATATTTATCATCTTCGTGTAAAATTTCCATGCCTCGGCAGCTTCACGGCAAAAGGGGATGTACTGCAGGCGGAATAAGTAACGATTCGAGTTACATAATAGAGGAGCGAGGAAAGAGGCTGAATGTGCCATATTCCCCCGCATCTAAGAGCCGTAAAGATAATGCGAATTTTTCCCGGAAAATACGGGCGACAGCCCAGCCCGGGGTATATGGTACACCGAGACATGTGTTGTACATGCATGTTAGAATGGAATAACGGATGGGATTGGCCGAGGAGATACACGCATTCTATTTACCTCTACAAGATCCGCGTCCCTATTTCGGATTTCCATGCCGATTCTGTGTTCTTCATTTTTTCGCCCCCTACCCCCTTCCTACTCTTCTATCCCCTTCAGCCGTTATCCCTATGCGTTGCACCACCGCCACCGCCCGCGACTGTGCTGTTTCTCGATCAGCCCACGGCTACGCGCTGTAGCTCTTCATATACAACGAGGATTTACCTTTTTTCGATTCCTTCCTCCTTCTCCCTGATTCCTTTGTCCTGCCTCTCTTTCCCAATACCATGTTTCCTGCGATGAGTCGTCAAAGCGATTAAAAAACTTGTTGTCTACTTTTCCCCCTTGTTATTTTACTGCTGAGAATTTGGTATTTCTTGTATGCCTATTCATGTACGTCTATTCATGTGCACTGTAGGATTTTTTTTTAATGTTGTTTATATAAAAACTTGAAAGGTATAATTTTAGTGGCATTTTTTAATAGTGCATCGCTAATTAACCATTTATATGCTTTTTCAAGTTTGTATCAATATTAATTACAAAATAAAATCATAAAACAAACTTGCTGTATTATGAAGCTATTAAAATATTTTAAAATTTTTTTTTAAATTTTATTTAATTAAAATTTATTTAAATGTTTCTTTTTAAACTGGCGTGCTTTGATAGAGGCAATCGAGTAGGAAAAAAACTAATAACAAAAATATATAAATATATGGCAAAGTCGCAAGTACCGTGTGCAAGTACACACATGACGCGTGTATTTGCTGTAACTCTCACTCGCAAATCGTCACTTATCACGGTCTGAAGTAAGTTTTAAAATATTTTGTATCAGATTTTAAATATTTTTTCTTTTGTATATTTTGTATATACTTTTTAATATAACATCGTAGAGTATCGAATAATGGTGTATATTGAAGAGAATGCGTTTTGTACAAGCAGGAATTAAAATTTTTTAATTATGATTTTTTACAAGTTTTTGTTATTACTAGGTGTACATATTGGCTTCTGTTTTCCGAGGTAGGTAACCTGTATATTATATCAATAGACAGAAAAGTTTTGCTTACATTTTTATCATACTTAATAAGGTGAATGTCCCACACGATTTTTTTTCAATTTTCGAAGCTAAAAGTTAAACTTTGTTCTTATTCTAGCTTTGATATCTCGTTGTACGAATTTCAAAGGTGTCTAAATAAAAGTTTTTCTTCCTAGATTTTTCGTTCTGCCAAAAGTACTGCAAAAAGGGTTTTCTTTTTTTTATTGAAAGCTCCGGTGTTTTGATACTTTTTATACATTTTTGGTACTGTCGTGCTTACGTAAAATATTATGAATAAACGGTGTCAAAAATTTTATGTATGGCAAAACTATTTTATTTTTAGAAAGTAATTGGTTACTATTAATGTTTTTAATTAATGTAACACAGTAAATTATGCAATAGTTTTAAGTCATATAAGGTACGTTGATTACCGGTTTCTTAAGTGCATTAATTTTTAATTTAATTTTAATAATTATTGTAGAGAGTTAATTGTGCATTTTTAAACATGTTATCAGCCTGAAGAGGAGGGTACATAGACCCTCGAAACGTCGTAATAAAGAGATTGAAAACAATTTTTTACGTTCCATGATGATCAATTTAGCCAATCACTTTATGGTTAGATTACTATCTATTATTGCTACACTGAAAGAAAAACAAAGTTGGGGTTATCGGAAACTCCGGTACCCTGTACCGGAGACTCCGGTATGGAGTATCCAGTCAGGTGTACTTCTTTTGTCCGGTAACAGTTACCGGATAAAGTCCGGTACGGTCAACCAGAGTGTTATCCAGTAGAGCTAACCGAATTCTACGGTCCGGATGACGTTTTTTTCTTAAGTGATAGATGACGCGTTTTAAAATATAGAATTAATAGTTTTTTTTTTCTGTAAAGTATATAAATTAATTAAAAATGTATATTCATGATAGGATAAATAAAAAAAAATTATTAGAATTATGTTTATTATATTCATGGTAATGAAAAGGAACAACAATTATAACAAATTTGATTTACTACAGTTGTTTGATTCGTTCTTATAAAATATATTTAGTCGCAATATATAAATCTTTATTTTTTGTTATAAGTAAATATGAATGAATATTAGGTCATTTAGAAACATCTTTTAATAATAATGCATTTCATTAACCAACTATGTAGGATGCTATACGAATGCTCATGATTTTTCATTTTATTAAAGATTCTCTCTTGCACTTGATTAAAGAAATTAAACACAAATAATCTCTAAAAATATTCTCAAGAATAATAATTAGTTTTCAGAATGTCAAAAGTTTTATCTAATACAAAAAATACAATGCATGACATTTAGGTTAGGTTTTGCACTGTCATTGTCCCGGTAGCACCAACTGTGTCAGTTCGGTTCGTCTTACTGTACAAAGATACAGTATAGGCTACTGGAGAGTCCGGTAGCCTATACCGGAATATTCGGTAGTGTATACTGGAGACTTCTCCGGTTAGCGCAACCGAATGGTATACAGCAACTACAACTTTGTTTTTCTCTCAGTGTATATGATGAGATTACTATTGTAACAAGCTGCATGACAGGAAGTTTTCATTAAAATGATAGAGAATAATTTTTATTCAGCCTTTTCTCATCTCTGAACGATAGAAAACTTTTTTATTTACCTTCACAGGGTGGCATTTTTCAGTTCAAAATCGTTATCACAGATATGACTAATTCATTTATAAGTAGAGCCAACATGCCCAGGTGAATTATCCACTCCCTAAGCGGCCATTAACGTGGCCATCCCAACCCTGTAAAGGTTAAAGTTACGACTAAATTAGTTATATTATTTTTTTCCCAGGGATTGTCGATTTTATGGTTATTGGAAAGCTTATATAGTACTTTTTTAATTCAATTTTATAGCATTTGTTAAAATGAAATCTTTGCATGTAAACTTTATTTTTCCCCAAAAGTACTGTAATTAAATCAATATTTTTTTATGATTATATGATAATTTCTACTTTTAAAGGATGACAAGTTTGTCTTGCGATAGACCCTTCAATTTTCTTTTACAATTCAAGTAGCTTTGCATACTTTTTAATGATTAAGATTTTTCTTATTCTTTAATATTTTTTTTGTTATTTTTTAATGGTGAAGGTTTTACGCGTCTAGTTTTGGGGCGTTTTCGTATATACTTGGAGTCTTGTTTTATATTGGATAAATAAAAATTAATTTTGTTCATTTTAATTTCATTGAGTGTACTAAATGGTCTACTTTGCTGTACTACTCAAGAATCTCAGGAGGACTCCTTTTAATAATATGAAATTTATTTCTGGCGTTTCCCTTAGTATACCAAACACGGAAAAGTTCCCCGACGCGAAACATTTGCACGGAAGTCTTACACACACGACCGACTGCGAATTAAACGATTCGGGACTGGCGAGCGGAAAATACAATTCCGAGGGTCCGAGGAAGCGAAGCAGTTGCGCGGAGGCTGGCATATGAGAACCCCTGGCAATATGCGAAGAATGCAAGGGCCGTTCGACGACTCTCGTGGAGGGTGGATCATCCCCGACGGACCTAGCGGCATACTTACCTAACAATACGAGCAGCCCAGAACTCGTCCGTTGCAACAGATCTTGGAACGTATTTTTCCCTCTCTCTCTTGTCGAGCCTCGGCGCAAGAGTGAATTTTAGCTCTCCCTCTCGCTCTTCTTCCTCTCCCATCGACGTTTCACTGGGATAGAAGGGAGAGGAGAAAGCTCGCGATTCTTTATGAGATACGAGAGTCCACTTTTCTGCAACGAGAGTCGCACCATAAGCACCATAAGCTCTCGGTTTTTCGACCTCGGAAAAGCCCATCGAGCATTCTCAAGGAAATTACTGCATTTACGAGCTCTTGTCCCTCCTCTCTCTCTCTCTCTCTCTCTCTCTCTCTCTCTCTCTCTTTCTCACTCTGTCCCCCTCGCTTCTGCTTATGATTTTATGTTTTGGTAATTTCGTTTGGTGTACAGATCACAATACTCCTTTTGCATATTTATTATCTTCAAAATTAAGGTTTTGAAAGTCATTAAGAGTCACGAAAGTGCTGTAAATGTAAAAATAATTTCTGAATGAATAACGATTAACTGGAAAGATTATTTAAATACGTTAGTCAAAACTTGTCATCTATGAGAAATACTTGATTTACTTCACATTTGATCCCAATATATTGATAAAACTAATAATTGTTGTGTAAACTTCAGTTTCATTTCAATATTCAACAATAGTTTTAACATTGTCTGTATTTGCATTTATAATCCCAAATATCAGTCCACTGTTCAAATATTATGCTATTAACTAAATTTGGCGGGGAATGACATATTATTTTCACATACACATACGAAAGGAAAATAGCATTCGCAATTAATACCGCAGTGTTTTCACTCGAACTCGTAATATCGCGTTCATAAAGGTATATCAGAGAGCAAAATCAATAACATCTATTTCATAGTGAATTATCTATTTAAATACTGTGATTATTAATACATTATTGACAGAAATTCTACTAATAATACGTCAATTCTTCCTTTATGTTTAAATAGCATTGTGAATACATCATTGTTCGTAACTTTATTGATTGGCGATTAAAACGTTAAAGGAAATTATCCTATAAATACTACTAAAATAAGTGCAATAAAATCTAATAAATGAATTAGCATTTTGAAGAGTAAACTCTAGATCCATTAGTTTAAATTATTTATTGATTATTTATTTGCGATACGGAACTAGCCTGCGATACTAATTTTTGACTTTTATTGGTTTGATTCGTAGAAAGTAAAATTTCAATGTAATCCACAGTTAAAAATAGGGTATACATATCACTATCACGTGTAAATCCATGTAAATATTACATGATAATTTTATTAAAATCTATATAACATTGCAATAGATATCGTAAGAAATAAATATCGCATACGAAGACTCTTTTAGGAATTGCATTAATATTTTTATTTCAGTTGTTATGAAAATAAAACTAAAAAATTGTGTTACTAGAAGGGGAAAAATATTCTGTATAAGGTTAAGTAGAAAAGCTCAGAATGCAGTCAGACCCTGCATTTGAAGGAATGCGTTATCTATTATGTTATCTTGGAATTTGAAAATAAAAATTATTTCTCTCATTTGATTTAGATAAAGAGCTTCACGTTACGTACTGTATTATGTATTTAAATGAAACTCTTTTTTATTGCCTCCGAAAAATGAATTTACGTTTATATAAACAACTATACATAAACTACTTTCGTTTACTCAGCCCAGCGCACGGAATTCCCTTTTTTCCCTCTTCCTCACCTGTAAAACCCAAAAATGCTTTTCCATTCCATGATCAGTCCGGACTGACTTAGCCTCTTCTCTTTCTCTTTCTCTGTGTGTGTGTGTGTCTGGCACAAGGGTAAGACGAATGTATTCGAGGCGAGCGAGACTAGGTAATCGAATTTCGATGCTGCGCTGTACAGAGCATCGCCCTTCTCGCGCTCGGTTAACCCGAGCACGGCGAGAAACGCGCGAACCTGCGCGCTCCAGTAACGCGACAATGCCAGAAGCAGCAGCGGCAAACTGCTCGCACGAGTGCAGGGGAAAATTTGCGTTAATATAACGTACACATTGACTTAAATGATAAAGGTTATCCCCGTCTGTGAGCGTCGGCGCTAGCGGTTGAGTGGATTGCAAATATCACAACGCCCTCAGGGCACTTCCGATCTGCAGCGGCTTCTTCGGCTACCGTGTCCTGCGCCCACCTACTCTCCATACAGACGTGCACTTGCCTGTATCCGTTTATAACTGCTTTTCCATGTGTGTCTGTGTGAATTTCTCTGCGTGTCTTTATCGAGCGCGTTCGTGCGGCATAGCCAATAAAGTCGACTAAAAAAATAATCGTCCGTTTCTACTGCCATGTATAAAGAATTGGGAATAATGAACTTGGCTTATTTCCTCCCATCTATTTCCCTTCGAGTAAAGGAGTTAATTTTTGTTTTTAAATTCAATCTCTTTTCATACTGTAAATGATAGTGCAAGTTTCATCGATTAAAGGCGCACTCCATTGCATACAATGATTATTTCATTTGAGTCTTGTTAATATTATGAAAGAATATTAATAAATTAACTGATCGAACGACAGGAGATATCGCACTGGGTAATTATCTTAAAAAAGGACAAGAGAGTCGATCGATAAAACTTGGATTTTCCAGTATCAATAGCCAGGGCCGTGAGAGTAAAAGGGAGAGAGGGCAGGAGCAATCTAGCTTTGGAAGTTCACAGCTCGCAGGCGGCATCAAAGAAGCTGGAAAAGGTGTGTAGCGAGCTCAGGGCGGAAGTTACACACGACAACGGGAAGGAAAGCTATATAGGATTGGGGAGGAGGAGAAGGGGCGAGCGGAAGCGTCGCTCAGTCGAGTGAAAGAGGCGCCTTTCCTGTTTCTACACACAGCATACGTACTTATATACAATGGGATGTCGTTCGGATGAGTAGCTCTCGCTTTTCCCCTATAATACAAGAGCCAAGATGCCACGGGAGGGGATGAGAGGACGCGAGGAGGAAAAGTCTTTTCGTTGTTTCGGTGACGAGGCGAAGCCACAACGCAGCGCTGATCGATGCTGGATAATAGGACTACCTACTCGTTTTCTTTCCTCCTCACTTCGTGTAGTTGTACTTGTACTTCTGTTTGGGGGTGTGGTTCTCGTTATTTGATTAATAATCGAGGAGAAATATCAATGGATATTTATTTACTAACTATACTTCTGTTCTCCATGAAATATTATTCATACTAAAGAGCTTTTAGTTTCGGCTCGGTTAGTTATACCACTTCTTAACCTTTTCTGTTCTACCGCAATATTTTTATAAAAACTTTTTACTTATAATTGTTTGATTTTAACATGTTGTTTATTGAAATAAAGCAGCGCTGTTATCCCTATTGTATTTCTCCGATTTTACTATAATAGAACGTTGAAAATTCTTCATTGTATCCCGTTTCTATGCTCTTTGAGCAAGAATATTTTTATGTGGGCAAATGTAAATTTATAACAATCGAATAAAAAAAAAGACCATTTGATAAATTTTGAACAGACAGACAAACTAAACAATTATAATAAACAAAGCCTTTGTGTATGAATCTCATTAATAGCAATGTGTTCCAGCATATAAAAAATAGAAAATTATAGAGGAGGTTAAAATATATAATTCGTTATAATATATATATATATATATATGAACGATTTAAAATACAAAACTTTTGAAACTACTCGTACAAAGTAAATCGAACAGGACGGTCGTATCGAGGAATAAAGTGTGCATAACTCCTGTTTTTAACTTCTTGAACTCTAAAAATGTTTGCATATTATATCTAAGAATTCTTACAGATTCATACGAAGCTTTCTGGAATGAGAATGATACACTTTATTTAATGAAATTCATAAAAGAACATATGCCCTTTTTATTATTATATAGTTTCTTTTTGAGAGAAAAGAGAACAAATTTCAATAACGAAAGAAAAGAGCGTAGCATATGTTTAATTCATAAAAAATATATTAGTTACTATTTTATTACTGTATTTAATTTATTTTGCCTAGTCAAATTGCATTGAATGCCAAGTAATAGACATATAATCGATCTTTATCTGAATTTCCTTATATTTACAGGATAGTTACTGACTGGCATTATGGAGACTTTTCTAAAAATTAGGAATGGCTTTGTCAATAGTTTAAACTATTTCTCAAAGTTCAGTAAATAATTCTGTTATTATTTGCTTCCAAAATGTTTCAATAAATATGCAATAAATATTAGAATGAGTTATACCGTATCCATTTAAAATAATCTCGACGAAATTATTGATTTACACTCTAAGGTCATTTTTCGAACCCCTGTAGCTCTTTAACTTGTAATCATTTTCTCGCTTCTCTTATCCCCTGTTTTCGTCTTCATTTATACTCTGTATTTCTTCATTTCTCCCCAGATCCGTCCACTTCTTTTTCTATCCGTCTCTTCTCAAGCTTCGCTTTCTCATTTCACAGCCGAAGGAGACTTCCGGCGAAACGGCAACCCAACTTCCTCAAGAGCGATGGAGAATCCACTTCGCGTTGCCACAAAAATGTCACTTTGCAAAGTCAATCGAATGCCCTTCCCCTACCCTTTTCCTTTTCCTCTCCTTCTGTCTATAAGTTGTTCAACTTTTTTGGTCTTGCATCCTCTCCCTAGTCCTCTTTTTTGTTTATACTACTGCGATTTCAAACCATTTCTCACCTGAAATTCTTTTCTATAAGACTGCTCTTCTATATGCATGCGTTATTCAAGATTTCTAGCTTAAGTAAAGTTTAAAAGTACATTTTCTTTATAAAATCGACAATTTAATAAATAAAGTTCTATTCTAATTTATAATCCTGACTTTTAAGTTTTCATAATTTAGTGAGATTTAGTGAAATGGTGCATCAATATATGATGACAATATATGAATAAAAAGTACTGACTCAGAGTTTGATATTTTTAAATATTAGTGAAATAATTTGATGCACTTTCTAGCTAATATATTTTTATGTAAAGCTTACAAAGAATAATGGTTAGACCTAAAAGTAAGGCTAGTTCATATATTCTTTGAGTTAATAAATAAATCTTTCCGTATATTATTGTGTATTAATAAAAAAATATCGTTGATACTATGTTAAATTTTAAAATAAAATTCCTATATATCGTTACTATTCACTACTCCAGGGAAAGAATAAAGTAAATTAAACACTTATATATCGCTTGTTCCAGTATTAATCTATATATAATCTATAATTAAGAAAGGCGAAAAGTATAGAGAAACAGAAGGATTTGTTGAAAGGGGGTTGAAACCAAATTGAAAAATCGTCAAGGGAGAGCGGCGAACAATTAGCAAATTAAGCCCCAGGGCGCCAAAGGGATAAAACGTGAAAGCACAAAGAGCGCAGAAGAGGAGCTGAGGCGGAAGCTATCGGTTATCGGGCGATTATTAATGTTTTACGCTGATTGATTTGGCGGCGCGCAGGTTCGCAGTCCGCTTACAAAAAATTCCCTCCCGCTTCGGCTATGCATACACGGACGCGTGCACGAAACGATACGCGTTTAACTCTTGCTCGCAGCCTCCAACTTTTATTTCTGCGCGCGATCTATACGGGATAATTTAGCTTGACCAGCTAAATATTACTAAAAATTTTATAAATCGGATTTGAAGATGAATTGGCATATACACTGGATATATGATAATTTTATTTATAGGTATTGTAACATCACACGAAAATATAAAAGATCATGATTTATAGTATGCAGTGTCAGAAATATTAATGTGCACCCCGTGTATATTAAACTTACTTACTTAAAACTCCATTCAATTGTCAAAATCTAAAAAAAGGTATTACTCATATTTATTTAAAATAATTAAAATTCTTCTAAAACATTTGCTTTATTTTTTTCAGGCCTAGTAAATCAACTGATTGTAGCTAATGCTTATCTGGCTTTAATAAGTTTTATATTTTTGTTTTTTTTTTATTTTATTTTGAAACATTTCTTCTATTTCATCTATCTCGATTTTCACAATAGGCTTTGCAGTCTTTTTGATTGCGTTGATCTCTGGAATATTATCTTTCTTTTCTTTTGGAAATTAAAATCAATGTTATCTTCTTTTCTCTTATTGTTTATTGTAACTGCAATTTCTTCTTTGTTTGAATCTGAATCAAGGAGTACATCAATATATTCATCAAACACTTCGGGTTCCCATTCGTCTTCAGGAATTAAATCGTTATTATTGATTGCTGATGCACTTTCAGAAGGACCTTCAATACTCTCTTCAACAAGATCTTGTACATTTTTATTAGTAAGTACAGACTGTTGATGGTTCGAGGATAAATGACTGCAATCCGGAAATTGACTGATATCAAAATCTGATTCATTGATTTTGTTGTCATCATTATCGTATTCATTCGTATTCAGTCAATGTTTGTTCTGATGATGTTAAAATATGTTTTAAAGCATTTATGAAAAATAATTTTCTCTCTGAGGAAGCGAAAATGTATACTACATATGTGAATGAAAGGATTAGTTTGCGGATATATCATTCTGATTTTAAACATTAGTGTGAAAATTCTGAAACCTTATTCGATTGCATGATGTGTAAATTATATAGTTTATTTACCTAATAAATTTAAATATGTTTAAACACATATTATTCTCAAATTTCATGGATTTAAAAACAATTATTAATCGAGTGCAACATATTTTTCTTTTAATAAATTCAGACTTTATTTAAATATCTAATAACTGAAGGTCTAATATGAGAACACATATATGTAATATCAAATTTCCCTCTACTTTCCGCGGTAATTAAAATTTTCTAATGCATGGGTCGTGACGTGAATAAACTACATAAACATTAATATAACTTTACTTGTCCTCGATTTTTCGCTCTCATTCCCTTGCTCATTGGTCTTTGGGAGAGGCGGCTACTCAAATTTCCATAAGCCAGCGGCCGTTATACATATTGGGATACGTGAGACCAGACAGAGAAATTTATGACTCGTTATGTGCAACGCCGGAGTCAGCTCTAGTATCAAACTCCAGTGATTTCGTGCAAAATAACCTCGGCAGATATTTCGTAGGGATCATTATTTGCGTTCAGTTTTTTTTTCTTTCATTCTTTTCTATCAAGTTTCGTATTTTTTCAAAAAAAGATCAGCATTTGAAAAGCTATATAAATAAATGTCCATAACGCATGTTAAATAGAAAAGTAAGTTAATAAAGTCATATGCATTTGGCTTCCTTTTAGAGTCTTGTTATAGTGAAAAAGAAAAGCGTTTAGATAACATTATAAAAGTACGTATGAACTTGAAGGAGTCGATAAATGTTATTTTTACAAAATTCTTATGTGTATGTTTGCGTATGTTCATAACCATGTCTCTGGAACTATTTCACCAATTTGACGATTTAGCATTGCTCAAAATTATTGTTTTTTTTTGAGGATAAAGCAAAAAAAATTAAAATAATTGTATTAACTCGTGCATTTTTTATGCTATATATATATATATATATATATAGTTGTAAGAGAAAAAAGTACGACTGAGGTCCCCTTTACGCCCCCCCTCACTCTCCCTCACAACTTCTCAGACCCCCCTCGCCCCACTCAAAATAACGTAATATTATATCGTTTTTTACGTTATTTCGAGTATTATTTTTCCTCCTTGCCCCTCTCGCCCCTCCCCCCTCTCTACTCCCCCGTCATATAATACATTTAAATAAAAAGATTTATTTTAATTATTTATTTTCCTTTTTTTCTTCTTTTTTAATATTATTATAATAATAATTACTATTTCGTAAATACTCTTCAATTTTTCAATTAAAATGAAAATAAGCAGAAAAGTAAATAAATAAAAATACAAATATTATAATATAAATCATAAATCACAAAATTAACCCATTAACGCCCGAATCTCAATTTTTTCTACTCAACTTTCGACGCTATAATTTTTAGTGAAACATCCTGGGAAAAATTCAAAATAAAGTGTTTCCAATAGTGTCAAGTCTCATCTTTTAAATGCCTGTGCCAGAATTGACCTAAACTGAAAAATACGTGATTCTTAAAATTTTTTTTTCAACAATTCGATATTTTAAATTTGGAAAAGCCTTAGAGGGTGCTTATTATGTAGATCAATGGTGATCGGAACATCTCCTCTTTGAAACTTAGTCAGAATTTTTTATTTTATTCATTACAAGCCGAGATATTGCATTCTTAGCGTTGGAAATAGTATTAAATTCCGTAATTCTGAATTATATAGTATACGAAAATTTTTGCTATTAATCTTGCTAGTTTCATTTGAAAGCTTATCTTTTAAGCTTTAATTTCTCTTTTTAGTCGACTAGCTACGACTTTTAAAGCCGAGATAACAAAGTTTTAAGATTTGATAATATCAAACTATCAATCTAGATATTGTCATTTTGATGTAACCTACGAAAATATCAGAACATGAGTTTTTTTCATTAAACTGTAATATTTCGGCTTGCAAAAATCGCACAGAGTCAAATAAAAAAAGAAATTAAAGCTTAGAAGACAAACTTTATAGTGAAATTGGTTAAATTTATAAAAAAAAAAATTTCTTTAAATCGTATATTCCAAAAATTTAAATAGGAAGTGTTTAGGTAATTAACGTTATTTTCAATATTTAAAGAGCAATATCTCGGCTGCTACTGAATACAGTTTATTTATTTATTTATTTATTTATAGGATTTACGGGCAAATGCCCAATATACATAGAAAAATTGCAAATGCAATATACAAAGTATAAGTATAAGGTGGCGCTTATTAGCAAATAATATTTATGTAAACAATCAAAATAACCATAGATTCAGACATTCCAGTTGCTACACTAATAGTGTTTAAAGACTAGGCTTCTTACTAAAGTCTTGAAAGCTAGTATTTCCAAATTATTTGAAGAGGTTAGAGAAATGGGTAGCATATTCCAGAGACGAGTAAGTCTGTTTATTGTGGAAAAAAATATGAAGTTAGATCCAGAAGTCGCCTCATTCAGAGTTCTAAAGCTTCTGAACGAGTATGAAGACTCACGAAATATAAAAAGATCACTCAGGCCACTCACTGAGAGTAAGCCATTAATAATCCTATATACAGTTGTTAAGTCATAATACTTGAGTTGTGAGTTTAGAGTACAAATATTAAATTTCATATAGAAACTGGGGTGTAATCGTGGTCCAACATACTCATTCCGTTGCCTGACTTAAATGCTAGATATCTCAGAAATTTCCTTTGAATCGCCTCCAGCTTATCGATATTTCTATTAGTGTAAGGTCTCCAGATCGGTGAAGCGTAGAGTAGATTAGGCATTACCAATGATTTAAATAGAACGATGATGGAGTTTGGGTTTGTAAAGTCTGATCTAGTCCTCTTCAAAAACCCCAATAACTTGCTAGCCTTGTAGGTAATATGGCAAATGTGCTCCTCAAATGAAAGTTTTGCATCAAAGAACACACCCAGATCCTTAACACACCTTGTTGCGATTAATTCAGTACCAGCAATAGTATATTGATAGACAAGTGGCGATGACCTAGCAAAGCTAATCGAGCTGCATTTGTTCAATGTTGATGTCCAAGCCGTTCTCCGCGCACCATCCACATAACGAGTCGATATCCTTCTGAAGGTTTGATGCATTAAGTGGAGAATTTATGACTCCAAATAATTTCACATCATCCGCATATAGCAAGCATTGAGCATGCTTAAGCCCTTGAATGATATCGTAAATATACAAAATAAATAAGATAGGCCCCAAATATGACCCCTGTGGGACGCCAGAAGTGATTAGACTGGATCTAGCACCCTTAATTCGTACTCTCTGAAAATGACGGATAAACGAACATATCCATTCCAGTGCTGCACCACCAACTCCAACACTTCTGAGTTTCCAAATGAGTCTGTCATGCTTGACAGAATCGAAAGCCTTTGAGAAGTCGGTGTATATAGCGTCAACTTGTCTATAATTCTCAAACGCATTGTGAATAAAATTTAAGTACAGCATGAGATTAGTCGTAGTAGATCTGCTCTTCACAAATCCATGCTGCTGATTTATAATCGTTCCTTGTAATCTTTCTATAAGCACATCGGCTAAAAAGTGATCCAGTAACTTCGGTATTGCGCTCAAAATCGATATTGGTCTGTAATTCTTTACAGAGTGGTTGTCTCCATTTTTATGAATCGGATGTATGTAGGATAACTTCCAGATCTCCGAAACATATCCATTGTTCAGGGACTTATTTAAGAGGACAAACAGAGGGTCAAGAAAGTTATTTGCACAATTTTTTAGTAGAGATGCTGGAATATTATCTGGGCCAGGGTGATGATTACATTCCAATCCTTGTATGAGACTCTTCAATTTATCATGGCTTATACATAAATCATCTACTCGGGTATCCGCGGTTGCTCCGTCACCCAAAGGCAGGTCATTTTTGCTATACACTGACGAAAAATAACTTGCAAACAACTCGCAGGTGTCCTTACCGTTATATGACTGCTTATCATTTAAATACATGGTACTTGGTATACTTGTGTCTTCACGTTTATTTTTGACATATGACCAGAAGGCCTTAATATTAGATTGAACACTTGACTCTGTTAACTGAATATAATTCTTATAATCTAACCTCGATTGCCGCATACATTTTGCCCTAAAACGCTTAAATTCAATATAATCATTCAATAGATTAGTGCACTTCCATTGTCGATGAGCAGCTTTTTTGCTACAAATTAACTCTTTCAGTTCTTTGGAATACCATATTGGGAAAATTCCCGAATACAGATGCTTGCTGGGGACATGCATGCTTAAAGGTACATGTAACACATTATAAAAATTTTCAATATTATCTTCAAGAGACTGACTAAAAAGAGCATCCTCCCAATTCACATTGCACAAATACTCGTTTATCGCATCATAATTGGCACAACCAAAATCTAAGTAGGTATCTAAATATTGCAGGATATCTAGAGCTTCACAGGAAATGCGAGCAAGTAAGCTTTGGTGATGTTGGTCAGTATTCAGTAGTTCTTCTTCACAGTCCATAAAAGAAATTCCACCCATCGATGCAATCTGAAGGTCCAGGGTTTACCCTTTGTCCGCATGCACTGGATAATACTGATTTAGGCTAAGGTAAGCAAAGGAGTTGCAAAGATGACGTGCTGAGTCCTTAAGATTTGGTGACAAGTAATTTTTAAAAGAAACCTGCAATTCATTACCATTATCCCAGGTCACATTAGGCAGATTGTAGTCGCCAACAACCAGTAATTTATAATCTGGATAACGGCATGCCAATTCCTCTAGCATGGACGCATGATGCTAATATTGGTTGGCATCAGAGTTAGGAGGAAGATAGACAACTCCTAAAATTATTTTCTGGCCTGATGATACAATTCTAATACATTTCTGCTCCTCAGTGGTTATATATGAGTGTTCGATGGGAAAAGACAGTACACCTGTCTTAGCGGTTATCATCACTCCGCCACCTCTACTGTGCTGACTTGAGTGAGAGGCTCTATCATGCCTATAAATTTTGTATCCCTTAAAAGGAAGCTCTGAATTGCCAATACTTGAGTCCAAATTTGTCTCTGTAAAAATAATAATGTGTGGGTTAATGGTCATTAAATGGAGATTCTGCTCCAACACACTCAGCTTGGTACGTAAACCATGAGCATTTTGGTAGTAAAGCACTAAACTGTTTTTAACGAGCTTTAGTTTTTTGAAGCCTTAACATCTACTATTGTTGGTGTTCCTTTTATATACTTAATTGTGTTTAACTTGCCAGGATTAGTCTTATTATAGTGTCTAACTCGAGGCGAAGTGTTTTCAAATGCTGTTATTGCTTTGGAGTTTGATCTGCAGCAATACTAATTTGATATCTTCTGTTTTTACTGAGCTGGAGGATGACACATCTGAAATTCTGGATTCAAGTTGGTCTACTCTATGAGTGACCACATCCAAACGAGACTGTGACTCCGAAAGGCGAGAGCTAAGTGTTTCAATCTTGGCTACCAAAGCAGAAGTTGCATCATCCACTTTCATAGTCAGGTTGCTAGCGTTTTCCTGTGCCTGATTATATATCTTACTCCATAATTTGTCCATCATAGCCTTCAATGGATCGGATCCAGAATCCTGTTGAGATGCATTCGTATCACAGCATTTAAATCCTCCCACTTTTTTGTTCGCTCGATTAAAACACGATGGATGATAGAGCATGTCACAATTTGGGCACTCAATAGCTTCTCCAGGTTTCATGGGGTTTTTTAACGGGCAAGAAAAACACTTCGACATCCTTGGGTGTGAAAAATTTTGAATATTTAGGTTATGTCCGCTACCCACAACGTGCGAAAACCGCCACCAAGAATTATGTAGTCTAGTCGCAACGAAAGAGCACTTTTTTATGATCAGAATGATCAGAAATTTTTATTGTATCGTTCACCAACAACTGCTTAAAAGTTTATGTGTGCTAACAAATAAAATGAAGTAAATATAGACAAAGCCGTTTAACAACAAGTTGCCAATTAGCGCCACCTCGCGGCGGCATTTTATTATTTTATTATAAAATAAAAAATTCTGACTAGGTTTCAAAGAGATGTTCCGATCACCTTTTATCTAAATAATAAGCACCCACTAAGATTTTTCCAAATTCAATATGTACGTATTTTTCTCGAAAAATAAGCTATAATTTTTTTAATTTGACGCTTAGATGAAATTAAAAAGCCTCTGAACATGCACATCCCGTGGCTCTCTTCTTTTCCAGCTAGCCAAAGAAATGAGTTAGGAACAAGTAGCACGTTGGAGTATATAATATATGTTATACATAATTTTCTAAGGAACGCGCTACCTCGCTGAAATACTGACGAAACTTGAATCGCAAAAGCTTAAATTTTTGTAAGGCACAACCGTCACTGCATGTGCTTCGTGCTCACATGCTGTTGTTAATGGTCCCACTGTTATCTTGAAATGAATCATTCCTAACAAAAAAATTTTAATAAAGAAAAGTATTGTTGTTTAGTGCTCTACAACTTGTACATTTTAACCCATTAACGCCCAAGTGGACACTTTTTTCACCAGTCTTTCAGAGCACTCTAGATGGGGTAACTTTGGGCCCAAAAAATTTTTGAACACATGAAATTTATAGATTTTTCATTCATCTTTCGAATAGTGACATTCAAAATATAAAAAAATAATTTTTTATTACTCAAAAATGAAGTTTAAGTGTAAAACACAACGAAAAAAAATTTTTTTTTAATTATATTTTTACCAACTTTCCGTTATGCAATCATCTTGAAACCAATTTAGATGGTGGAGGGAATGTCTGAACTTTGAGAAAACGTGTTCGGAAAGTCAATTTTGTTATCTAAAAATTGACTTTAAAAATTGTTACGAAATATCTTTAGGAACTTTTAACTAATAAACTTTCAACTTTTTGAAAAAAATGCTAAGAACTACAATAGGCTGGGTACATCAGCAAAGTGGGGGTACACTAAACTATGCCAACGCCCGTAGTGAGAGAAATTCGAAACTTAGTACAATCCCCCATAATACATTCAAGTAATACGCAAAAAGTACAAGAATAAAATAGATCTACTACTTACTACGAAATAATCTCAGAAATTATATGCGTCCATTAAGGGTTCTACCTACTTTCTCAGACCAAAAAGCTACAAGTAAATTTATTGACATAAGGTTGATTGGGCATCATAAATACAGTCTTAAATTATACAAAAAAATTTTTTTTTTATTTATTTTAACAAGTTAAGTGTATAAAAACTGCGGGTAAACACAACTCCTTGAAATCGAGGTATGCGGCTTCTGTTGATAAAATCTTCGAGATGGCTCATCTGAAACAAAAGGGCGCGTGGTTTTAGATTCAGCATAACAATCTCTTCATAGTGAACCTCGGTTACCGGGATTCCATCGCTAATTTCAAAAATGGTGGCCAATTTCGAAAAAAAAGACGTTTTTTTACGTTTTTTTTGTAAATTAAAAAAATAAAATTAACAAAGTTCTGGAGTTTCGAGGTTCACTATGAAGAAACTTGTGTATAGAATATGTCATAAAAATTTTGGAAGGATCGCTCTAGTAGTTTCGGAGAAAAAATCAACAAACGAACGAAAAATGTTGTTTCGAGAAAAACGCTTTTAAAGTTTTGCTTTTTAAAAATTTGAAAAAAAAAGTTAAATAACTGGTACATTTGACATTAATTCTTTAAATATATGTATATAGAATATAGAAATAAAGTTTGGTAAAGATCGGTTCAGTAGTT
>UELU01121671.1:1840-14063 GCA_900490025.1 Megastigmus dorsalis | reverse complement strand
TCGCTTTTCGGGCTCAGCAGAAGTCGAGACGAGCACACACAATCAGGGATATACATACTCAACTACATAACCCGAGTTATTGGACGAAAGTCTAGACTCGAATATAAACCGACTAAGCGCGCGTCTGTCCGACGTGACAGATCCTAACCCCATACACTAACACACCCCGAGCTAATGTAATTTTACAGTATTAATAATATTACATAAAATTTTTACGTATATAAATATCAATAATGTAGCATGTTAAATGTGTAGAAAAGTGATAAATTTTACGGCATTAAAATATGTAAATAGTGAGCGAAGCGAGCGTTCTTTGCTAGTACTGATTAAGATTTGGCATAACAAGATTTATATATATACAATAAGCGGTGTTTCTGCTGCAAGACGTATATCGAGGGATGATAGCGGGGTAATAATATTGTTAATGTATGGTTCATTTAATATATTGATTACTGATAACGAGAATCCTGATGCTCTGGGTCACAGATGTGTCTAAAATAATATAGTAATTCAGTGAAGGAAAATGAGATATAAAGTCCCGAAGTTAGTACTAATGGACCCCTAGTCCAGAGCTTAGGAATATTTAATGAAAATACGTGGTAAATTATAGTTGGCTTTAAATTAAAATCGCAATTTGAATATACAGGATGTAAATCTTTCAAAGGACTGGCTATGTACCATTTGATACACTGCGAAATTCTAAGAAACACGTATCATGCTCGTTTTTCGATCGGTCATGTATTTTCCGAGTTATTAATTGTTGGAGGTTTGTAAGATGAGCCAATCAGCGGACAAAAACGCCGGCGAAAGGTGCACTTAAAATAATCGCATGATTATTCATATGATTTATCACGTGATTTATCACTTGACTAGTCACATGATTTATCACTTGACTAGTCACATGATTTATCATGTGATTAATCATATGACTTTATCGAATGATTTATCATATGATTAATCATGTGATAAATCATGTGACTTGTCACTCAACCAAAAAATTATTAGTATAAAAATTGCTTTAAAATTAAAAAGAAAATACTAATTTTAAACAGAAATTTCAAAATTATTAGTATGATTAAACTAAATAAATTTAAAAAAGCAAAAAAAAAAAATTCCGTCACTAGCAGGACTTGAACCCGTTACCTTACTTAATATTTCCAGCCCAACACCATATCCTCTACGCTATTTTAGCTATGGTACTTGAGTGAGTAATTATCACCTTTATACTGCAACTATTATTTTATTATTATTAACTCTTTAGTAATCGATACAATTGACATCATTAAACGTTACAATATTTACTACGAAGAATATTACAATTTTTAATTTAAAGTTAAAAAATCTATTTTTACGAATATCTGGTAAATAGTTCGAGGTGCATCAAAATAAATAAAATTTATGAGGCTTAAAGCCATATAGAAATTCAGATGGAAGTCCATTTTCATTTATAGTTTTTGGAAACATGCGAGTCTAACCTACAAAACTATTTTAATATATATTGATTCATTGTGAATAAGAAGGTGACACCCCCTTAAAAACCACTAAAACTTTATTTATTTCGACGTATCTCGAACCGTTTACGAGATATTCGGAAAAATAGATTTAAACTTAACTTTAAATTAAAACTTGCAATATCCTATGTAGTAAACATTGTAACATTTAATGATGTCAATTATATCGCTACATAGCTAAAATAGCGTAGTGGATACGGTGTTGGGCTGTCAATATTAAGGTAGTGGGTTCAAGTCCTGCTAGTGACGGAATTTTGTTTTTGCTTTTTTAAATTTATTTAGTTTAATCATACCAATAATTTTGAAATTTCAGTTTAAAATTAGTATTTTTTTTTTAATTTGAAAGCAATTTTTATAATAATAATTTTTTGGTTGAGTGACTAGTCACATGATTTATCACGTGATTAATCATATGATAAATCATTCGATAAAGTCATATGATTAATCACATGATAAATCATGTGACTAGTCAAGTGATAAATCATGTGATAAATCATATGAATAATCATGCGATTATTTTCAGTAGGGTGGAAAAGAGAAGTGTGATAAGGTGGGGGGTGACGCTCGACGCTCACGGTCCCGCATACGCTTGCACCAAATGCGGAGATGCAGAGACAATTGAAGAGCTCGCTTGAGCGACCAAACAGTAGAATAAGATTATTTGCAATAACTGAATCTAAATCTAGGAGTAATAGTATTTAGCCAATATTGGTAAACTATCGGTATACGATATATTCATTATATTTAAATTAAAATAATTATGGGATTGCGTATCTTATAATTATTATATATAATACCTACAGATTTTCTCCCAATAGAAAAATATAGTCCAAGCTGCGTATATATAAAAATTAAATTTAAATTATTGATATAGAACTACTTGTGAACTTGTGATAGTTGCAACGTGAATTAAAATTATTATAAATATAAAAATCAAAAACTCTCGCATGTTCGTAAAAGACTATAATAATATACTTAGTGGTAAAATAGGTAAAAAGTTAATATAATCGATAATTTAGAAAAATAATGCTATTTTTAGAATCTTTACGAACATCCTATCGTTTTGTTACGGTCAATTACGGATTCGTATACGAGCATTTTGTATATGCTGACGCACGGACGCATACGGAAACATAATTTTGCTGAAAATCACACGGAAGATTACGGAACATCATCTTTCCAACGTTATCTGCTTATATTTTTTACATGGAATATACACGGCAGGGGTCCGGATATACACTGCCCTATTTTTAAGTACTTAACAGATTTAAAATGTGATGTACTAGTCTAATAAAAACGATTCTAGCTGTAAATAGAATGTAGTGGAGCGATATACAATTGTAAGTAACTTTTTAGTAATTTTAGTAGCGATAAGCACACTTTTCAAATAAAAGAATTCTATAAGTAATCTTAGATGTCCTCAAAATAATATTAATTATATAATTGTATTAGCGTTCAAAAAGTATTCTTTTTTAAAATAATTTTATTTTTACCACATTATAATGATTACTTTTATAGTATTCAAAAATTATTTATATAGTATTCTTTTTTGTGTAATTTATATTTTAAAGAAAAACTCAACAAAAAAGTATTCAAAAATAATGCTATATTTCCTCAGAAAACTACTCTTACAAAATTTAAATATAATTAGAAAAGTATTTTTTTTCAGAATAATTTCTACGAAAATAATTTTTACTGCATTTAAATTGCTTCTATAGTAATAAAGAAATAATAAAAAATCATTCTTTTTCGTAATTTATATTTAAAAGAAGTATTCTAAAAGAATGCTCTCTTTTTTCTCAAAAAAATAATAGCACATATACAATTGTAATGTGTTTAAAATAATGTTTAAGAAATAATCTCTTTTTCGCGCTGAACTCGAATAGATTCCGCGTAAGGTTGTGCCGCGTCCATGTGATTCCAGACTTATATTTGTCTTTATGAGCAAAATCAAAATTTTGGGTTATGCTAGCGTTCCGTAGCGTAGTGGCTAAGGTATATGCGTCCTATTCTAAAGATCGCCGGTTCGAATCCCAGTGTAAGAGAAGGTTTTTTTAAGTGTTTAATTTAATTGCGAAAAGTTGTGAAGCGTGCGAACATTAATATAAAAGCGACTCTTATATATAATATAATATTTAGTGTTTGTTAAAAAAAGCTTTAAGTTACAATGGTTACTAAAAAACCAAGCAAAAATTTTTAAAAGTACAATAAAAGAATTCTTATAGAATAATTAATGAGTGTATACAGCTTCACTTTTGAAATTATTCATTTTTAATTGCCCAAAAAAGAATATTTTACTAATTCTTTTTGAATTCTTATTGATATTTTTTTGACAACTTATGGATTTTACATAAAAGAACTCTTTTAGATTACTTCATCAAAGCATAAACCTTAACTTCAAAACATTCGTTTCTGATTCTTCGAAAAAAATAATACTTTATGAATACTTTATGAATTGTTACGAAGAGGACATTCTCAAACAGATTAAATGTTCATAAAGAATTCTTCATGAATACTTGGTGAATAAAGAATTGGAAAAGAATTCTTTCGGAATACTTGTTGTCAAAAAAGAATTCAAAAAGAATTCTTTATGAATTAAAAAAAAATTATTTTTGCTTATTGGGTTCCCATTTAAATAACATGGGAAAAATATTTGCGCGGTGGTACGTGAAATTCTAATATACAAAGCTCTCCAGAGTAGAAAAATTGTTTTTTTTTGTGCCAAAGTACCGATATCAAACTGACAATCCCATATTAAAAAATCTTGGTAAATAATGGACACTCTAGTCAGCTTATACATAACGCACATGAGGCTTAAAAGTGTAGAAATAGCTATTGTCTTTACGAGGTCATATCTTCCAAATCGAGCAAGATTGCATATTGACTAAAAAAAAGCTTATTTTGTCTTGAAAAACTATTCAAATTTAGCGAAAATTGAAGGTGGGGTTTTTAAGAACATCAATTTTGAAAACGACTTTTTTCTGTTTTTCCCATTTATCTCAGAAAGTTTTGAGTTCAAACAATTTCAATTTTAAAAAACCAACTGGAAGCTGATAATATTCTGCACGTTTAAAAAAAAAAAAACGTTAAGATAGGGTGATTTAGGCCAAAATGACGGCCACTTGAAAACAGGTGCATTTTCAGACTAACGCTGTTACGAAGTAAATTTTGACATGGCGCTACAGAGCTCTAAAATTTTTTTCGGAAAAATAAAAAAACACGGGTCATATGGAATGGGAATGTACAAGGACACAAATTTACAAAAATCTAGATTGGATTATTTTAAACAAAGGAAAAAAGTTGGCTGAAGTCAAAGTGAAGGAGATAATGGTTGCAGAAGTGATGAAAGTTGCAAGATGACGTTGAATATTAACGTCATTAAGCACACTTCAATATATTTGTTTATTCGGATTCTATTTGCAGCGGAAAATATTTGCAGAAGTTAAATTTGGGACGGTGAACCAGGCTAAAAAGTTGGAAAAACATAGATTGCATCAAAGCGCGCGGGAGTGCGCCACCGGTAAGTATGCGGCCCGCGGCAGTATCGGCAACTGAACTATTATTATATGCATCAAAATTAGAGTTTTCTATTTCTAGCCTAAGCGAATTTTGCATCTTACTTATTTTATCTATATAATAAGTGATTGAAGCTTGTATGTACATTAAAATAAAGTTTTTTAAATAAGCTTTCTGTTTAAAAAATGTATGCTTAGTATAGTTTCTTTATAGGTGAACTCTATATGCGAACTATAGCATTAGTGTACGAGAGCGACCTGTGGCGTGTGGTGCGTGGTTGGTTTTTGAGGTGTTTCGATCATTTCAGAGTGAAAAAAAAAGAATGCAGATAACTATTTATACTCCTCATCGTTCGTACTTAAACAATTGCAAGTTTTTTGCATATTATCAAGTATGCTGTGTTTTGATGAGGTTCATCATTTGTCAGATCAGGGCATTAAGTAAAAACGTTAATAATTAATTAAAGAAGATATTAATTAATAGTTATAGAGATAGTTCTATGAAAAGGAAAATATTATAAAAGCAAACAAGGAGGAGTAAGGTTAATCGATTTACTAGATAAACTTTCCTTGTAAATCCAGTAATGAGAATTAGGTATATTTATTTATTTATTTACACGTTTCAAAAAGTATTATTTATGTATTTCTTTAAATTTAAGTGAACCAAATTTTCAATATTATGTATTTTTTAAGATTCACCCTATCTAAAAGATTTTCCTCATAAAGTTCTACATTTAATCACATACTGATCAACTATCACAAGTTTCCCATTTAAATAACACGGGAAAAATAGGTGCGTGGCGGCACGTGAAATTCTAATATACCGAGCTCTCCAGAGTAGAAAACTTGTTTTTTTGTGCCAAAGTATCGATGTCATACTGACAATCCCATATTAAAAAAACTTGGTAAATAACGGATACTCTAGTCAGCTTATACATAACGCACATGAGGTTTAAATGTGTAGAAATAGCCATTGTCTTTACGAGGTCATATCTCATGAACGGAGAAAGATGGCATATATTGCCACTTGACTAAAAAATAGCTTATTTTGCTTTGAAAAATATATTCAAATTCGGTGAAAATCGAAGGTGGGGTTTTTGAAAAAATCGATTTTGAAAAAAAAACGACTTCTTTCTGTTTTTCCCATTTATTTCAGAAAGTTTCCAAGCAATTTGAATTTTAAAAAACAGATGAAACATGATAAAATCATGTACATTTAAAAAAAGAACGTTCAGATAGGGTGATTTGGGCGAAAATGCCGGCCACTTGACGTACGTACGTCATACTCCGCGAGTACTTACCCCGAGGCGTACTGAATACGTCCGACGGCAGTTCGCGCACCGTCGGCTCTCCTTGCTGGACTCGGCTACACTCAGTTATGACTTGCAGAGGCCGATCTCTGGCCAAACGCAAGTTCCGCGGAGAGTGGCGGTAATCGGGGCTCGGACAAAGTTAAGTAAGTGTAATAAAATTCTACGCGTTCTAATCTTATTTTATAAATGGACATTTATTCGTCAGTATAATGATGGATAAAATTAACACGCGAAGATGTTAACACGTGTGCGCCGATCGGTGCAAGAAGTGTGCCATGTAGAAACTCCTTGCTTCTCTCTTTTTATTTAAACGTCCGGCCGACCCATTCACCCTCAAGCGAAACCTTGCTAGAGCCGCGGGACCTCTCGTCCCACTGCACGCCGCTGGATATTTGGTTATACGAGGAGGTGCCTCTCCTCGAATACGTTGCAACCATTCACTGCACTAGTACACCGGCGCTTCTTGCACACAACCACCAAAAACAGAATCCCGAAAATCGCTTCTCGCTCGAAACACGTACGTTTTCCTTCGGTGTTGCGGTCTCTCTCGAGCTTCTCGAGCGCGGGCCGCGATCTTCCCGATCGCGTCTTCTCTCTCTTTCTCGCTCGCACTCGCGGATCCTTACGTCTGGTCGTTGTTCGTGAAAGCGCGTAATATCACGATTCCTACCAATTAAGCATAAAAAAATTAGCATTCCAATATTTGAAAAATTTTATTGAAATGAATAAAAATGATAAATAATTTTGTTGTAGTCCTTCCCTTTATATCTAAATAAATTTTGTCTGGCGCTTCTTTGCGAAATTATGAGATTTCTTTAGGAGTAAATACTTTTGCTTGTTTTTTATGTGACTCTATCAGGAATGACAAAACCTCACCGTACTTTGATACGACAACGTTGTCAAATGCTATTATTGTTGTTCTCAATTTCGAATATTTAGATAAAAGTGTTGCGGATGAGAAATTCTACGACAATTCTTTAAAGTAAACTTGAAATATTTCTTCCACGAATGACCAAGTTTTTTAGCTTTACACCAGTCTTTGAACTTGTTATATTCCTTTACGTATTCTTGCTTCTTTTTAAGAATTTCTATTGGTACTAAATCGTCAAATTCACTATCACTTTCCATTTTGAATTAACTTGAGTGAATTTTCTTAACAAATATCAAAATGATTCTTAATCTCGCATGTGCACTCACAAGGGGAACCCACGATCTCCGGGAAAGCGATTTTGCTCATACTTTGGAAAGTAAATTCTGGTACCTGAAAATGAAGTTTAGAACCAATATTTTCGGCCAAATGGGCACAATTTTACAAGATAACCGTCACTTAAGCCAAATACGTAATCATTTATTTAGTTGCTTCACGCTTTATAACTTGGTAATAAACGAAAACAAAAAAGGTTTCTTAATTACAAATGAAAATTGAGAATACCACCTTCAATTTTAGAGGCTTGTAACCAGTTCACCATACCTAAAACCTACAAATATTAAAATCATTATTATTATTTAATTTTATTCATATATTTAGTTATTAATCAATTATTATTCAATTATCAATAAGCTTATTTAAATTAATATACAGTACCAAATAACCACCATTCATTAAGAACCTAAAATAAAAAAGGAATTATTATAAATTATATCAAATATTTATTAACTAACAATTAATAAACTAAATTAAATACAAACATTTCACAATTTTAGTACATTACCTATCAACCAATATTTGAATTATCGCGCTACTACTAGTCATGGCGCACGTCACCAGACCAGTCACATAACCAGGTACCACAACGCAGTATTTGAAGATTTCATACTTTCGCGCTAGACGCAGAAATCATGCGTATCCAAAGTAGAACACAGCAGACAATATGACGATATCAAACACTTGGCAGCAAAATGAGGTTATAGCATCAATCCGGGACCAGAATCTGAGGAGAGAAAGAAACAATAAATTAACACCAGCAATAGCATAAAGACAAAACAAAAGAAGTTAGAAAATAAATGAAAATACAAACACATAAGGGAAAAGGAACGATCACACAGTAAAAAATGCTACCAACAAAAATAAAATTACAGAACACACATACATACAGCAACTGACAGAAAAAAAACTAAAAAACGACTATACAAAACAACATGCACAAAACATAACCCCAAAAAGATCACAATAATAAAATGAATCAAATTTAATATAGAACAAACTGACACTTATTTATATGATGCGAATAAGATTTTCATCATACTCACGCACACTACGGTATACACAATTTATCTGGAAGATCCTCCGCAAGGCTCGATTTTCGCGGTAAATCTCGAGTATAAAAGGACTCGTAATCCTTCGACAAGACACTTCTGTTCTACCTGCCGAATAAGCAGGTAAGCAGCAAAGGTTCCCCAGTGAAGAGCTCTTTCCAAGTCGTATTCGAAAGAATACGGCAACGAGAAGAGAGGCAGGCTTATCCAAGTGGAGAACGCTGCCGCTTCTCAATCCTCTCCTTGATACAAGAAGAAAGACAGGCTTATTCGAAGTGAAGAACTCTGCCACTTCTTGAATCCTTTTACATGCCTACTCCTTAAAAAACCATTTAGCTTCGCGAATCGCGTGTTACATTGTATTAAAAAACTTTTGTCTTAAATGCACTTCGAGACACCGGCACATTACACACGAATTTACGCACACATCTGATCGGTCAGAGCAAATCAAAACACATGTTCAAACATAGCGACACCTAACATACACCGGACAAATTAAAGTTTGAGTTACCGACTGTAGATTCTTCGCGCCAAATTCAAAAAGCTAAATTATATAATTTTGAACTTGTAATTTATACTTGCTCAATTTTAAGGCAAGTAAATAGGTAGGATTATTAATTTGAATAAACAAACTATATTGTTTTATATAAAATAGATATTTTATCTCTTTATTTTATAATCATTACCCTTCTTCTCAGTCCTTATTATTATTATTATTATTATATAAATAAGAGAACCTTACAGGTTATATATATATCAATTATCATTTCTGATTTGGAAACATTTTATATTTTATTCAGTTGGTAATCTGTAAAGCATGAAACAACTGTATGAATTTTCGCGTATTTGACTTGAATACCGGTTATCGTAAATATTATATATTATATAATATTATTCGTATTTTGAATTATTGTCATTGCATTTTCCTTGTGAAAAAAAATTCATAAAGTTAAAAATTTCCAAATTTTTCAACTTTTTTTTGTGAAAAACACGCCATATTTTTTTGCAGGAGTATTTTAACAAAAAATCTGTATCACCATTCGAAAGAGCAGCTCAAAATACGTCGGATATGATCTTTTTCAAATTTTTTCAAACCTTTTTCTTAGTTGAAAAAAAGGCTTGAAAAAGTTGTTGAAAATTTGGAGTCTTGGTCGTTAATGGGTTACCACAAGCTAAAAAGTGATCGTCTGACCATATTACTTTCTCTTTAGTTTAGGTATTTCAGCTATTTACACGTGTCTTCTCGTCTGCTTACAGGTGTTCGAGACTACGAGTGGACCCAAAACGAGGGTCAATGAAGAGACAAGCAGCCTAAGAGCGGTGTGACAGTCCCTACTGAGGAGAAGGCTGTTATTCGTCGTCTTCAGCTGCTTCGAGGGATCAAGACTCTACGCCAAGAGCTCGCAAGTGGTCTATATTTCTAAGTGCGATAGATTTTAAGTTAGTTAGGCTAGTTCTAGGGTGCTGTTCGCTCTAGGGTAGATAGGCAATTCTTGTAACGGGTAATATACCGTTACACAATTAAACAAAATGATCACAATCGAGTTCATGTACAGAAAAGATTATTACTTAGTAATTTGAACGAGTTGTATACGCAATTTAAAAAAGAACATGGAAATGTTAACCCATTAAGGCCCAAACGGCCCAGATTTCGAGTAAGTTTTCAACGTGATTGTTTCTTATGTTATCTGTTTTGAAAAAATTCTGTTTTCATATATTCCGACGTGAAATTTCACGCTCTTTCAGAATCTGTGGTCAGAATTATGATTCAATCTCAAGAGAAAAAAATATGGCCAATTTAAACATAAAAAACGTGAAAATTTTCCGGATTTTTTTTTTGAAAAGATACCGCAAAGGTATCCCCTTATAATTATGATCAGAGGTGATCATGGCAGTTGAAGTTTCACAGAAAATTTTTATATTAATGTTAAATAACCCCATTTTTACAAAATGGCGGCTGAAACAAAATTTTTTTTGTTTAAACTTCATCCATTTTTTTCTCGTTAACTATTGATTTTAGCAAAAAGTTCAGAAGAACAAAAATGTCTTAGTCTTAGTGAACGAACACTTCAAATTTTTTCAGAATTTTCGTAGACAATTTTTTATTTTCTGAAAAATTCTGGAAATCCAATTTTTCAAAAATGTCTAAAAAAATTATGAAAAAATTTGAGAATATTCCTTGACTAATTCTAAGACATTTTTGTTCTTAAAAACTTTTTGCGAAGGTCTATAGTTTTCGAGAAAAAATAATTTTATCCTTTATTTTGGCAAAAAAGAGCGTAATATTTATGTACACAAATTTTGTTTCAGCCGCCATTTTGTAAAAGCGGGGTTGTTTAACATTATTATAAAAATTTTCTGTCGAACTTCAACTGCCATGATCACCTCTGATTATAATTATAAGGGATACCTTTGCAGTATCATTGCGAAAAGAAATCCAGAAAAAACTTTTTTCTAAAATTTTCACGTTTTTTATGTTTAAATTTTCTTTGGTAATTGTTTAGCTTTTCTTTTACTTCTTTTTGTTACACGTGTTTTCGTTTTGACTTTCATCACAGTGATTTTTGTTTTCTTTACTTTCGGGAAAATATCATACTCAGAAGCAAGTGAAACCTTTTTTAGTCTCAGCGTGTTCTCTGCGGAGGGAATAAAAGCCTGATAGATTAATGTACCTGGTATCACTATAGCGCTATCAAATCTTGGCTTCAATGCTAATAAAGATTTTTCATACTCTGTTTTCTCACTGAAGAATACTCTAGTTTCTTTAGAATAATTTTTTGCCCAGTTGTAAAGATCTTGTGCAGTAAGAATATGATTGTTCGACGAGCATTGTAAACTAGCACGCTTTGCACCTTGTTTTAAATTCGCACCAATCCCGTCACATGTGCCTTTCCCATGTGCGGTAGCATAAAAATACCATTCAGCTGGAATCCCAAAATCTTTCTCACGGAAAAGGAGTTTAGTAAAATTGTTTTTATTTTTGAAGTGTTAACCTGCTTCATCAGATACGTAATATATTTTTTTTGGCTCAAATTTCGTTTAATATAATTTAAAATTATTTTTTGATATTCTTAAACTGCTACAGTATCATGATTTAGATTATTAAATATAATAGCTAAGCTCTTGTGTTCAAGTTTATTATTCTCTTTAAAATAGATTATGACTGTGAATATAGATGCTTGATTATTATTCCAATGAAATGATTGAGCTGAATTTTGTATTACAAATCCGTAATTTTCTGAAAAATCAAAACAAATTATGAATTCTCAATGAGATAGATTTTCTGTCAGGCCTTTGATAAAAAGGGACTGGTTTTTCCAACAGTCTTCAACTAGTATCGTACTCGTATTAAGAACCCTATATATATAATAAATAATTTTCGCTTAAGTCGCTAGGTAGAACTAAAATACATGTTTTCGAAGTATAATATTCTCACGTTAGATTTGTATTGATAAGTATTATCTAAATAAATAAAGGATTTTAATAAAATCACGAGAGACTTATATGTAACTTTCTATTCCTGTATTGTTTTTAAGAGGTATGTATTTTTTACCTACTCTTAAAATACTCCACGAATACTCGACCAATATTGCTAGTATCACATATAAATGTGGTGGACACCTTATAT
>UELU01121663.1:0-15288 GCA_900490025.1 Megastigmus dorsalis | reverse complement strand
ATATATATATATATATAATATTATAATACAAAATGCGATTCTATTAAGTATAGGTTAAATATATAAGTGTACTTAGTGGTCGAACTATTCAAAAAAAGAGAAAATATTTATTATAACATTTTATATTAAAAGATTTCTTTATACATACTCTGTTAACTTTGGCTGTAATGTTTTACTCACACTGATTTGGATAAGAGAATACTTTATTAACTCTTAAATAAATAAATATAACGGACATTCGTTATAGCTATAAGCTAACTTTTAGAATACTTTTGAAATTCTTCTTTAAAAAAAAGAATTCAAAAATAATTCTTTATGAATTAAAAAAAAATTATTTTTGCTTATTGGGTGCGTACTGAAGCTGGTATAAGATCTTTCCAGGTGCAAGGTGCGCACCTTTGGAACTCTCTCCCTGATTGTGTGCGCTACTTTCCATCTTTGCGCAGATTCAAGACGGCGATCTATCAGTACCTCCTCAACCTGGATGTCTAGTCGCTCCGTGATGCACACTGGGATATCACCCTCTGATTGTATATATTTTATTGTAATGTAATTATTTGACTAATATATACTTTATTGTATTGTATTTATTTTATAAGAATGACGGTGATAGATAATGAAGACTGATTTATACTTTAGCAATATTTACTAAATAGAAGAAAATTGACTGTAATATATTTATTTATTATTCTGCTCATTGATTTATGTTATATTATATTATAAAATATTCTATTTTTGTTTTTATAAAAAAATAAAAGTTATCTATCTATCTATCTATCTATCTCTCTCTTTCGTATCCTTTCTTCTGCACAGTGCACATAACTTATTGTAATATTTTCGCGCCCGCGAGACAATATATATATATACGAAGTAGATGCAGGGATAATCGTTGAGATCGCGCCGGCAAGTGCGCGAGCGAATATTTCGAAATGAGCTCCCCCAAGAGAGCGAAAACGCCTTGGCACCCGAGAGAAACAGTGTATATAGTATACATGAGAGAAAGGTTTTCTCTAGGACGCTCAATTAAGCGCTCCCGTTAATTGCAACGACTTCGCGTGAACCCCTTGAACAGAACCTGCCTTCGCCGCGCCCGTCCGGGAGCCCGCAAGCTCCCAAGAAGTTTCGCTCTCCCTCTCTGCAGTCGCTTGTCGCGCGCGCAGTAATCATACGACAATCGCGCCAAATGCACTCGGCGTGAGCTGCTGCTGCTGCTACAACTGGCCTCCGTGCAGGCCCGTCGCCCGCCTCGGCATGCCGCGGAATCCGACGCCCGAGCTAAGCACGCGGAACAATTAAAACCATACTCTTTGACGACGACTCGCGGGAACAGGCGATACGCGTGCGGCTGAGGCTGGGATTTAGCGTAGCTCTGATCTTCGAGATAGGGGAATCTGGATTTTACATAAAAATATTAAATTTAACCAAATAAATAGATCTGTTTACTTGATGGGAAAGTAAAAAAAAAGTTGAATGAATTTCAGCGCCCGACTAGGCTCGTCTGGTTCTACTGGCGCTTGTTAGGCATAGGGTAGGTTTACCTATTGTGCGGCCTCTGTCTTAAAATTTTAGTGGACGTTAGTTCGATCGTAATTCACAGCGATTTTTATCTCTTCAATTTCCGACTACAGAAATCTCTGCGAAATATGAATGGGATTTTGTAGAAAACGGGAGCTTATGGTAGTGTTTACATCATTACCGAGGTGCTGACAAGGAGTTTTTTTCCAAAAATTAGACTCTATGTTTGTGCATATATTTCATTAAATGCAAAAACCGGGAAGCTTAGGTATTATCTGCTTACGTATAACCAAAATACACACTTAATTTTTTTTCTATTTAAATTTTAAAGCCATAGATATTGTTTTGAATTATGTACATTCTTTGAAGGTACACAAAGTTTTGGCATATAATATTGTACAAGTTATGGTCGTTAAGTCATTTTATACATAAGTAAATGTGCCATTATCATCTTGTCCCACATTTGCAACCTTTTCGTATAAAATCAATTACAATAAGGACCATTTGAACGAACAACGCTTCAACCACTTTAGAATTTCAGCAATTGATTTTTCACAATAATTGCATATAGGACTCAAAGGATAAAAAGTAGGTTAAACAAATAAAATTATTCGAGGGGGAGCTGCCGTGAAGTCGCGAGATTACCGAAACCGATATAACGTCGCCCCGAAATCGCGGCGTGTGGCGCGCATCTCGAGCCCGAATAAAATACAAAGCAAAATTCCAAACTTGTCGTACTATTAACGCTTTTTTCCCGGGCGCGTTTAAAGCGTGGTTACAAATATTTCCTTTGACAACTATCTTAAAGCTCAAAGTTTCTAACCGTAGAGCCGTGGGCATGTGCAGTGCGGGTGGGCGTAGGTTATATAGAGCCAGCTGGAAGCAAGCTACAAGAAAAGTTGCCTTTTAACGTAATACATGCTTGACTAAGTTTTTCCGGCAAGTGTGTCGGTAGCGGCAGCCTCTCTTTTTAAACTTTCCCATGTACGTATTACAATCGAAAATCTTTGGAAATTCCATTAGATCGGTCGGGGTTGAAAAAGTTGGTAGCCGCCTGAATGGCCGGGGCGCAAAATTTATTCGGCCTACCACCCGAGCTGCACTGCACATACACATAGATCTCACATGTACGCGTGCGCGTCCGCGCGCGCGCGCGTGTGTGTGTGTGAGTATGCATGTGCACGGCAGCGTGCGCCGTGCAGGAGGCGGAGAAGGCCGAAGAGCTGGTGCGGCGAATGGATCGATAAGCAGCGTCGAACTAGCGCCGGTCAGCCCTCGAGCGTAACATAGTCGAAAATCGACTGGCCTGCTTTACGATAAGTGCTGTGTATACTACATTACCATCGAGTTATGCCTCATTCGTCCTTGCTTATCGGGGCCCGTTGCGCAGATCGAATATTTAATGGACGACGGCGGCGGCGGCGGCTACGATGCCTATAGCTACGCTCAGCTATAGAGTCCGTGAGCGCGAGAACGGGAGGAAGTCTGCGCTTCTACAACAACGATTAGCCCCCCTGTATGCAAAACTCGCCGCCCACTGTCTCGAAGCCGGCGCGAAGAACGAGGCTGCATCGCCAACTGGCCCGACGATAAATTATAAGCTCAGCTGGTGGCGGCGCGGCATGCGGCTATTCATGCGCGGATGCAAGGTGCAGGCCGAGCTGGAATCGCATCAAACGCGCTAATCCACGCAGCAGCGAGCAATTGATTTCGGCCGCGGCGTGCAAACACGCGTCTCTCTGCGATCCGGAATATGTGCTCGCAGCTCCTGTCTGCAGCCTCCCTGCCTGCTTCTGTATGCACTGTATGTATACGCATGTGCAGTCGACGACGGAACAGCGGATTATCATAATGACTGTATATCTGCTGATTGGGAACGCCGTTAACGCCGCCGTTACCGCTACCGCCGCCTCCGACTTACGAATGGTCGTAGATGATCGGGGCTCACGGAATATAATTTCCCGAGCGATGCACCGAGGCTCGAGAGAGTATAATTCGCGCTCTCGCGACACCTGCAGTGTACCTGATGGGTTTCGGTGTACGCATATATTCCCGTAATACGCGGCTCGCCGAGTGCAGCTCTTTATCTGTTAAATTTGGCAAAACCGCCGATATCGATGTTAAAAGTGTGTGTGTGTGTGCTTGCTTTAATTCCCGCATAAAACGGATGAGCGAGGAATAAAAATGCGTACAGCCTGTATACGGTGGGGATTTTCGATATTTCGAAATTTTTGTGTATAAATAACGCGTCGTTTAACTTCCGACGTCTCTAGCTGGGAAACTTACTCGAGCGTACTACATTGCCGAAAAAAAGGTAAAACGCATTGAAATTAATTTCCACTGAAAGGTTCCGCAAATGTCACTTTTAATTTCCCACGCTCTGTGTGCGTGTGTGTACGTGCACGCCGCGCGCCAAACCGCTCGTGTATCCTATTTTTTTTCGCCTCGCATTTTTTATCCCACCCCCGCGTTTGTATACACTCTCGTGAATCCCACAACCAAAATAAAACAGAGAGAGAAGGAGAGAAGTACGCAGAAAAATGGAGAACCAGCGGAAACAAAAAAAGCCTACGATTAAAATCGCTTCAACGCTTATAACGCAAGCGCACACAGGGAGGGAGCGAGGGAGAGAGAGAGAAAGAGAGAGATAGAGACAGGCATGTGCAAGTGCGCGACGCAATAATTCGGTAAAATCAGTTGCGGCTGGAGCGCCAGTCGCGAGGGCTTGTTGTCCCGATGGCGCGGCGCTGAGAGAGCTCGGAAATTTAATCGCGCTAAAAACGCGCCGATGATTGGCCTTTGTTGTAGCGCGAATTCGCTGTACCAGGCGCTGCACGATGCACGAGAAGCCATCGCCCCGAGCGCGTGGGCGCGCACTGCACTACCTATATGCGATATAATGCACACATATACATATACAGAGTGGTGGAAGGGGTATAGAAGAGTTTTTCCATTCGAGACACGCTCGACGTCATGGGAATTTGAATTTATTCGGGTTATTTGTCAGGGGGCCTGTGGAGGCTGTGTGTATAGGATGGAATTGGGGAATAGGGTTCGGTGCGCAGTGCAGCGCAGCGCAGTCCAGCCCAGCCTATAGTCTAGGAAATATGAGACTCGTTTGCTGACACCTGCGCGGAACGAGCGCAAGTCCGACGATGTAAAGTATACTTCCTGATGGTCGAAGCGTACGACGCGCTCTATGCCCTTTTCCTCTTCTATTTCGTCCTATCGGCCTGTATGATGTATGCATATAGACACTGCACAGAGAGATAGAGAGTGCGCGAGAGAGAGAGAGAGAGAGAGAGAGAGAGAGAGAGAGGGAGTGCAGAGCGCAAAAGTCGAGCCTCTTTGCGCGTGCATCCATCA
Source organism: Megastigmus dorsalis (assembly GCA_900490025.1). NCBI lineage: Eukaryota > Metazoa > Arthropoda > Insecta > Hymenoptera > Megastigmidae > Megastigmus > Megastigmus dorsalis. The sequence goes on along the minus strand of UELU01121663.1, from coordinate 10,407 downwards.
TCGAGCGGCGTATATAAACAATAAATAACCGGCCTTTTCAGCTGGCCATCACTTATACGTGCAGATACGAGCTTCAGCCTAGCCCTCCAAATGTCGGCTCGGCTCGGCTGCAGACTTTGGTGCAGGGCTGCTGCAGCGCGCGCCGACAGTTTTCATACGCGCTGGATTTCAAGAATCCTATACGCAGCTGTCAATTATCCTTGCTTGTTCGTTTGTTTTTTTCATAAATAATGAATATTTTATTAGTTGGGATATTAAAGGATTTACGTCAATCAGACTTATGAATATCGGCGTGATATTCATGTGCGCTTTTTTGCAGCAGCATCAGCTGTGTTTATAAACAACGATCCGCCGCGTACATTGTTTACTTTCCGCTATTTGAGCCCCGTTTTAAATTTGATTAAGCATTTTAAAATGTTAATACTGCGCGATGCCGTTCGAGCTCGAGTTGTTTGCAACGCAGAGAAGTAAATAAATAATTTCGCATGTTCTCGAGAATTTTAAGCGATGACGCGATGCCTGTACATTATATAATTTTTGACAGTGCATGGAAATACCTAGGTATAGCCAATCATTCGCTCGATCTCTACGTCCAACGAACATCGAGGAAAAATCGGTTAATTAATCGGGATATATATATTCCCCGAGCTACATTCATGCGGAATAATTAAATTGCCGCGCACCTGTTCGTCTCAGATTAGAACTTCTTTTTTGCATCCCGCCCCCAAACAATTCATAGCCCTCGCTTTCTCGCTCTCTCTCGGTACGACAGCCGCTAGTAACAAGATGAGTATACACAGAGTCTCTGCTTGTGTGTGTAGTTATACAGATATATATATAATCAAAGTTTAATTACAGACACGTCGTGCAGCATAGCGGCTGTGTATATAGTGTGCAGCAGGGCCCGGCGCGCGCGCGGGGGATGCATGTTTTAACGGGCGAGTGCAGGGGATCGCGTCTTGGCTTTTCCTCGAAAATACCCCGAATGCAAGTGCATCTATGCGAACAGCTCGAGTAATCGAGGGCTGCTGCAGCCTCCCACGCACATACACACATTAATACGTATGTGTGCGCGGGTGTGTGTGTGTGTGTGCGCGCAGGTAGGTATAGGTAGAGGTGGCGTATATAAGGCCGAAGACTAAGCCGGAGTGCGCAGGAAGTCGTGTGTGGCTGCTGTTATATTCCGCGCGCGCACCCACCCACAGAGAGAGAGAGAGAGAGAGAGAGAGGGGTGGGGGTGGGGGGCGGCTGCAGAGAGTCGGGAGCGAGCCGGGGAGTTAAATTCGTATTTAATACACGTGTACGCCGGTGTAACTCTGTCTCGTTTTCTTCCTTGTTTAACCTCTGATTTTCTCTCCGTCGCTCGCGCGCAGTGCGAGCTATTTCCTTTGCTCCCATCCGCGCAGCCGAGAGCTGGCAGTGCTGCAGGCATGCAAGGGGGAGCTGGCAAAAGGGCCCCGCGCTGTTATAAATGCATTCGGTTTTAATACCGACAGCAGTGCGGGGATTACTCCGAGCTTTGGGCCACGCGTATCTGTTACGCTCCAGTAAACTGTATTCGATGTTAGCCTGGCTCTCTCTCTCTCTGAGAATCTCGCGTGCTGCTCGCGTCTGCTCGTCTATCGGCTTAAGGTCGACCATTTTACATTTCTCTCTTTGTTGCTGCTGCTGCTGCTGCTGCTGCTGCTGCTGCTGCTGCTGCTCTTGTACTTGTATATCGCGCGATGCTCAATATGAGAGAGCGCCGTGCCTTTTCCGCGATACGCGGCTGCTGCGGCTTATGCGGGAAGAGTATGCGCCTGATTGGCCTTTGTCCCGTGTGTCTTTTAGCGCGGGCGGGGGCAGGGGGAGGAGGAGGGGTATCCAGCAGCCAGCTGCTCCCATCAAGAATGCATCGTCTCTGCAAAGCCAGGAATTTATTAATTTCCACGGGCTTCTCTACCTCGGCTCTAGCTCTACCTGACCTTTTTATTTAACTTGTGTAGTCAGCTACCATGTTTTTCAATACTGCGCACTATTTTATAAATTCAATTGTTTGGACAGTATTTTTTCATTTTTTGTCTTTTCCGCAATTTCAGTAAGTGCACCCTGTGAAAGTTGTCGCAGCTATTATAATTGTTTTTCTACCACTTTTCGATAACACTATTGTTATACATTTACAAAACTTTAACGAATTGTTACCTTCCTTTTTTTCGATGTACAATAACAAAGTCTAATTAAAAATAATGATTTTTTAAATAATTATATAGTAATGAGTTTTTATTAGTCATTCATGAAAGCAAGTTTCATCAATTTGTCACGAACATACAGAAGGAGGAGTTTACCCCGAAATTCTGCGTCCATAAAATCATTATGCCGGGGAGAAGTGGATAATCCTGACATATTTTAAATATACCCAACCGATTATACATGTAAGTATGAAAATAATTAAAATTTGGCCGGCCTAACAAACACTTCGTTTGTCAAATATATACTCTACAATAATAATCTAAGCAAAGATTTAAAGCATTAGCATTTTTTGTATCGAGAGCAGCCTTTTATCGCGTCCTTCGCAAACAAAGCTGAAATTTATTTCGAGAAAGCCCAAATGTGTTTTTATCGCAAACTGCACGCATACATCATCGCGCAATTACAGCCATCGGCGCCGATGCTACTCCCCATTCCCCAAGATATACACACCGCGCCGTCGCGATAGCTCGAGTGCCGGGTAACGCTGTTTTAAAGCCACAGGGGGAAAAAGAGGCAGAGGGAGAGAGAGAGAGAGAGAGGGGTGGGGGGGAAGGGGAGAGGGAAAACCCCGGAATAACTAAGCAATAAACTAAATCTCGAAACTCCAATAAAGCAATCGATAGCGGTATAGCGGGAGCTTAGGGCAAACAATTTTGAAGACTGCCGTGGCGCAATAAGCAAATAGACGCGCTTGTTTGCCTCTTTTCCTCCTACCTCCCCTGCAGCGAGAGAAGTGCTCGCGAGCTTCGGAAGCGGAAGCCTAATGGAAGGGAGGTCTTTTTAAAAGAGTGTCGCGCAGCCGGAAGTTTCCTCTATATAAAAGTATATACATATATACATATACGTATACGCGCAGGATGAGAGAAGGGGAGACGTGAATTCGCACCCCCGTGTTTTGTTATAAGCCCGCCGAAGATTGCCATCGGATGCAAGAAATTCAGGAGCCCAGCGACGACCTTATCGTCCTTGCCTGTAAACACTGTGCGCGCGCGCTGCATGTGTGTGTGTGTGTAGGTGTCTGCTGAAGTCGTTGTGTCGGCATTTCTGGACGGTGAAAAAGCAGAGGATGGAGGTTGGAGGGGAGTCAAGTTCCGAGTAGGGAAGTGTATTTGCTTGGAAGAGGCCAGAAATTGGGGCGCGCCGCGAGCGAGCGTACCGATGTAAATCAGCCCGGCAGACATGCGAAAAGAAGCGGTACAGTGGCGCGAGAGAGAAGACTGCCACGCGCGGCGCGACCGAGCGAGCGTGTAATCTCCTTCTCTTCGTCCCTCCTACCTCGCTCGCTGCAGTCTCTCTCGCTCTCCTCGCCTCTAAAAAGCTATCGCGCGGCAACTTTGTTTGCTCGCGAATAATTAAAACCATTATTCCGACGATTTAAGCTATCCCGCGCTTACCATCCCTCATTCTCTTAATCATCGAGCCGAGATTATTATATATTCTTCATCTTTTGTCATCATTTTGTACTAATATTTCGTGCGCGATCGCTTAACTTTTTCGATATTTAGGTTAATTTAGGTATAAGTTTTTAAATTGAAAACACAATATTTTTAAAAGGTATTCTGCGATACTCAATCCTGTATAGGATACTAATTTAACTAATAAAAATCTTTCTTGTAGGACGAACAAAATTGCTCAAACAGCAATTACAATTGTACACGTAACGGGTATGCTTGAAAAAAATTAAACAAAAATGAAAATTTATCGTCTCCAAAAGTACCGTAAATAATAAAATAAATTAGTTAAATAGTATAACTGGAATATTTCGTCCTAAAAAAAGTATTCCAACTATATATACAAGATATTCGCGTGAATCCACACGATGCGTAAATACATCTATATATTTTGTTCTCGTAACCGCACGCAGTAAATACGCAGCATGAAATCCCGCAAAATATTCGCGCGCAAAGCTCTCACGTAACGCGCATCAAGGCAGAAGAGCTCGCACACCTGTACACATGTATACATATATACGTATATATACATCGTGGCGGGTAATAATTCTCCCACTCTAGTCCTCCCTCTTTTTACTCGTACAGCGTTATTTTCACCGATGTCTAATCAAATTTTCTCCTACATACTTCTTCGCGAGTGGCCGCCGTTGTAGGTGCGTTAATACGATTTTTATTCGGCCGATGCGCTTCGCAGCCGTTTGCACATATACATGTATATATACAGCGCAGTCATAGCTCCGGGCACTCTACTCGCTCTCTCTCTCTCTTTTGTCAGGTTTTTTTTTGCGTCGTCAGTCGAGCGCACTAATCTTGACGAACGCACGCATTATTTTCGCAACTAACTCGCGTGAGCGCGCAAACCAGCGGGGAATGGAGAGAGAGAGAGAGAGGATATAGGATGCTTCATTAAAACTCTTCTTTTCGGAATGCAAGCGCATTCGCAGCCTACCACATATACATCGCACTGCACACGGGTCTACGTTCTATGTGTATGTACCTATATAGGTTTAAATAGAGAAAGGGGTAGACGAGAGCTCGAGAGTTTGGATGGGAGAGAGTATAGAGGGTGCAGCAGCGCAGCTATACACATATACATGTACATATACGTGGGCGTCGATGAATCAGCGCTATAATTAATTTACATCGAACATTTCGTACCCCGCGGACTTGTTAAAGTAATCCAGTCATCTTTCACGGGCTTAATGAGTCGGTATTAATATCGTCGCTTGGCCGGACGCGCACCACCACTTCCACCGCCTCTACTCTGCGCGCGAGCGTTCGCCCGGAGCGAGCTGCGGACCGACTAGTATTCGCTGGGCTCATTAAGCGATACGCCGTAAAATGTCGGCGCGCATCCTCGTGTGGCTGGCATTCGCCAACGAGCTGCTGCAGCTGCCCCGAGCCTGCATCCGATGCGTTCGCGCCCACGCGACGACTCGTTTTCTATTTCATTACGCGGCCGAGGACCGCGTTACGAGCGAGCGTTACAGTGGAGCTACTGCGAAAAAACCTCGCTGGGAACCACTCTGTTAGCGAACGTTTCGGGGGGAAAGCGAAAAGCCAATTCCTGTCGAACTTTGTTTTTTTTTCGAATAGTCAATGTTCCATCGAGTTTTTTCGTTTTTTTTAAAATGTGCTTATACACTTTGTAAAGAATGGTAATCATTAAGTATTTGTGGACCTCGATACTACGTTCGTTCATAATTGGGTAAACTGGCGTATGAAAAAAAAATTATGCGCAAAATTACTCTCGAATAATTCTCATTACCATAAATCAATAATTCATAAGTCAACAGTACTATATATATTCATGTAAATAAGTTAGCAGCTTACTTCCTTAATCACGAAAATGCGTATAAATATTAGATAATGAACCACATAATAATTATACGCATAATAAAATTAATAAGAATTACAAAAAACAATTTGAAATGTATGCACGTTCCCCTAATTAATAGCATACTTAAAACAGAATGAAACAATAATAACGTGTTTATTTCCAAATCAATCAAAAATATTGGAAAAATCCGAGTACAAATAATAAGAATTTTATTTGTAATGAATGAGAATTGTGAAATTCATACAACGTTTGTTAGCTACGAGCAGACGTTGAGTAATTTTCCATGCGGGTTCGATGATAACGATGCCGTAGTGCCGATCCGCGGTGATGTTATAAGTTTACACAATTTCGCGAATACGAGGGGCGGGCGAAGTTATACGTGCACGCACATATGCACATGCATATACAGAGAGGCGCATGCAGCCTTTGACACCGCCGCGACTGCCGCGAGTGAATTCAAAGTGGGTCTGCCGGTGGTAGTGGTGGTGGCACGGCACACATGCACAGCGAGTTTGGCGAACAACTGCGGATGGCACGTGCGAGCTGTGCGCAGGGAGAAAAGCAACTTGTGTCCCCGTTAATCAGATAAAAGTGTATAGCATAACTCGACAAAGAGACGACGACGCTTCAGAGAGCGAATGAAGGACAAAAATCCGCAGGGTATAACGAAGATATACGCTGCTGCTGCTGCAGTTATGGAACAAAAAAGAAGAGAATGCAGCGGTTCTCGAGTTTATGCGCATTTAGAAATTAAGGATACCGCGCGGGGCCGATTCTTTTTTTCATCTTTATGCCCGCAGTATAATACACTGTGCAGTAGTGCTCTCGTTGTAAACTCGAGTTCTGGATGCTCTCCCGCACGCGGAATATAGAAATTTAAGCCCGCGTCGACTGTGCGTCGCGGTGCAGCTTTTATTACCGCGCGCATCCCTATAGAAAGTACGCGCCGCAGGGGATGGTAGGTAGGTAGATGGAGAAAAAAGAGCGGGCCGACGCGCGGAGCTGGCTTTAAAAAGCGCGAGATGAAAAATGCCAGCTGCTCAAGCGCTAAAGCCCGTCTGCGAGCCGTGCGGATGATCTCATTGGCAAATTATGACTCGGAATTTAACACTTGCCCGCGCGGATCGGCTGCAGTGTAACGTAATTTCCAGCGATAAAAATGAATAGGGTGTGAGGCCGATGTGCACTCGCTGCTGCTGCTGCGGCCGAAAATTATTGAAAAATTTAAATCCGCGTTTTAATTGACGCGACAAGTCATATAATTAATTTTATTTAATGTTGCTGAAATTAATAATCGCGAATTCCTGCAGAGATGTCAGTTTTGAAAAATGTGTGCATAAAAGTAAATTGGCCGTCATGAATTCATTATACGAAATCATTGTAAAATGTCAATTTTTTTATCATTATATTTAATAATGATCTTTTGTACACTGCATTTAAAGTCTCACTGGCAAAAATCAAAGTGGTTTCTAAAAAGATTTTAAAAGAAGACACTGCACGGAAAATTCCAACGCAGCGATTGAGCGCGCAGCTGGGGAGCAGAAAACATCAGACATGGAAAATTGTTACTTACAGAATGAAGTTTCTCGGTGCACAGGAATAAGTTAGCCGCGCGCACTTGTGCACCGAACGTCCCTTTCCCCTGAAATGCAAAATCTTCCGCTGCAGTAGAGCAGCAGCAGTAGTAGCGACAGCAGAGCAGCTGTATCATAGCACGAGCGGGAGACGTGCGTCATTGGTATTCCGTCTCGCGCTCGAATTGCCGAAGCGATTGCATAATTCGGGAAAAGTCCGAGGCCGCGAGTTCCTTGTCACCGAGGAGAAAAGGCTCTCGCGAGCAAATCTCCCCGCGCGCCGTTAAAGCAACGTTGGAGGTTGGAAGGCAAGGGCGGAAAAAAAGGCCACTTATACGGCAAAGAGGCGGAAAAGAGAAAGAGAGGGGGGAGGTGGGAGAGAAAGAGAGAGAGAGAGAGAGCAGCACGGAAAAGGGGTGGATGTACAATGAACAAGAATTCGATTAAGATGCAAAGGCCCGATAAGCGGCGGTGGCGGTGGCGGCGGCGGCGGTGGCGGCGCAGTCAAGAGAGCCTCGGCTCGGCCCCCCGCGACGATGCGCATGTTAAATCGAGCGAGAAGCTTATGCGCTCGAGATAAGGTCTCTCATCCCTTTCTCTCTTTCACCCTCTCCCTCTATCTCTCTCGTTCTCGATGTAGGATTAATGAAAGTCCCGCTGGTAGAAGCCGCGAGAGAAGCCAAGGAAAAATATAGATGAAGGCGTATAGCCGTTTTCTCTCTCTCTCTCTCTCTTTCTCTCTATATGTATATATATACACCATTGTGTGGGTGTATATGTGTATAGGTGTATAAGAAAAGCCGCGAGACGATGAGAATTGGTGGTGCGAGAGACGTCCTGAGTCGGGACTGTCGGGAAAAATCTTGCGAGACAGCTACACCCCCGCGGTTTCCTTTATCGTCCTCCGAGCGGCCGCAAGGATATAGCAGCACTTCCTTTTTCCCCTCTCTTTCCTCCCTCTCCCGATCTCCGTCCATAGATCTCTCCATATCTAGAGCGCCTCGGCTCGTTTTCCATTTGGAATATTTGAATTCCAACCGTACAGACTCGCTCGCTCGCCTCGGCCGCGGCAGCGCGCTTTCCTTTCTTCCCGCTATATAGCGTATAGTTTCCTCCGCGTGCACTGCAGCTCCGAGAGAGCGAGGGAGGAATTGCTCGCCGCGGCGATATTATTCTTCAATTTGGATTAAGCTCACTCGCGGGGATTTCGCGAGAAGCTATCCCACTGGAATTTCTCCCGATTAAACGCGCACTGCCCGACATTTTTGTCCCCATATTATACATGCACCTATAACCCCAGTCCCGGGTCCCCGCTATACGCTGTGTAGCTTTCGAGTCGCCGAGCTATGCCACCTCTGTGTGTGCAGTGTGTGTATACTGCACGTTAAAGTTGCAGCGCTGCTCTGTTATAGTACGTATACGTCGGGGTTGTTGCCTGCAGGCGCGTATAACGAACTTGCGAGCGCGTGCAAAAACGCCACGCTGTTCCAATTGAAATCTTAATCAAATGAACTATGCGAGCTCCACTGTGTGCGCCTGTGGTCCATGCACGTATAGATGTTGGAAACGAGCATGTGGTGCACTGTGCAGTACACGTATCTGCGAGTGTATCTGTAAATGTATTTCCCACGAGTTTTTGTCACGTGTGCCACCAGCAAAACTGATTTCTCTCGATTCCTCCTCCTATAGTGTCGCAACTGTATTTATATGTATGTATGTGCACTGCAAGAGAGAGAGAAAGACAGAGAGCGAGAGAGAGAGAGAGAGAGAGAGCGAGAGAGAGAGAGAGCGAGAGAGAGAGAGAGAAAGAAAGGGAGAGAGAGAGAGAGAAGATCGCTTTGCCCGTTGTTTCGCTTCCATTAGTGTTTTGCGTTTAATGCGCCGATCAAAATGTTGCGGTTTCTCGTTCGGTTTATTTCTGGCCGTTCCTATATTTTTGCTTTTCAGCGATTAAACCGGATCTACGTTCACGTTGTTTTTTAATTTTGCGGATTGATGGCCGCGCCGTAGTTTTACGAACTATCCGAAACTGACTCTTCCGAGCATGAATTAATCCTAGCAAAGGTAAATAAACTATTCTAAGCTGAAAATAAAACGAAAAATTGTTATATTTCGATACTTAGTAAAATAATTTTTCCTGTTCGAAGTTTCGTATATTCAAGTGCGTATAAAGCATATTTACTCAGCCTACTTAGAACTCCGGCCAATATGAATGTTTATTTTTTGTCATGACCCATCTATATTTTTATGAAATATATAAGTAAACGAAAAATACAAAGAAAAAAAATAGAGTTTTATGGATTGAACCATCGAGTTATTCAGATGACTATTCAAAGGCTAAATTTGATTGAAATTCTGTAATCCTCATCCTACATACCTTTGCGGTAGGATAACGTTTACTCGTGTCTATATATGTATATATGTATGTGAAACCCAGCGTGACAAAAACCCCAGCTTTTCATCAAACATTTAATGTAGTGATATAGAAAAAATCCCCCGCCAGATAAATATACAACCCCACATAATATATTATTTACATGTAGCTTTATTGTATAATACAGACATTTATTGACAGTGACACATTTCAAATGGAAGGCATGAAACAGAATATCGTCAATCTGAAATTATCTGGTATTTGATGTATTCAGTTATAGGTTAAGTTTACGCTAGTGCATAGTACAATATTTATCGGTGTTCGTAAATCACTGTTCAATCCAGCGTAGCCAAAAGCGGCTCTCTCAGGGGGGTTATTCTCTAACTATCTCACTTGTGAGATAATCTGTTTTGACCAATCGGAGCGCTTCTTTAAAGAGAAATATGCCTATCTCACCAGTGAGATAGTTAAAGAATAACCCCCCAGAGAGGGACATTTAAAATAATTAAAAAAACGCGAAAAAAAGCAGTAAGAAAAAAATATTTTTATGTATTGATAATTTCAAATAAATTAAAAGCAACAAAGTTACTATGCCACAATTAGTTATTTGTAATTATTTATTAGTTTAATAGAATTTTAGTAATCGGGCGGTGTCACTCGCTACTACGTTAAATTTGGGCTTTTTTTCACTTAAACAGAGTAAAATAGCGTTTAGTAAAATTATAAAATAATTAAACTTTAATTTGAAAGTGAAATAGCAATGATTATTGTTAAAAAAGTGATTTATAAAAGTAATAATTGTACAGCCGATCTGCATAACCCCGTGCGCGGCAACGCGTTGTTTTTATAGTCCACTCTTCGCGAGTTCATCTGTTTACGTGTTAACGGTACTATTCTCATAATATTTATATTTTGTATTATAAAAATTAGCTTTAGAAC
>UELU01121662.1:83193-105078 GCA_900490025.1 Megastigmus dorsalis | reverse complement strand
GAGAGAGAGAGGTAGAGAGATGCGAAACGAAACGAGTGGCAGAGGAAAGAAAGAAAGAAAGAAAGAAAGAGTTTGCGCTCGGGTTGCGTATCGTACGCACACTGTTGCGCATGTACTGTATACGTACGTGTGCGAGCAGTTTTATTATGTGTATACGTATTGGTCCGGTATGCTCTTCCGGGTGTTTCGTTCGACTGACTGAGCATGCATGCATTCTCTCTCTCTTTCTCTCTCTCTCTCTGTCCCTCCTCATCTTTACGTCCCATCTGGACAATTAAATTACACAAAGCGAGCGAGTCCTCCTCTCGCCGCACGCGCTTATAAATCACCGAGACGAGAGAGACAGAGAGAATACACAGACGCGCATCTGGACTCTCGAATCCAGCCTTACACATACACACACACACATATATATATATATATGCGCATGCCTCCGTACACGCGCGGCAATGAAATTCCACGACTCTATCTTCCTAAATCTGGGGGAGTAAAAAATCGTGAGGTTCTCCAGGTACCGGACACCGAGCGCTGATAAGACTGAATATTGCACTTAATTGGAGTTGGCCCTCGGTAGATACATCCTAATATCAAACAATTCAAGTTTATACAGAACAACAAATAGGATCTAAAGTTCTGATTGATGATTGCGACATAAAGGTCCTAAATAAAGCAATAATCCAATTGAAGAACGTAATTTTCGTCTCATTCATATCTCACGGAAAACGCCGCAAGGGAAGACACGGGGGTATGCGGTTCCTTCCTCAAACTTGGAACAATCGAGTAAGCTTTCTACGATTAGTTTTCGAACGATTAGAGTCGGGGCTTATATGCACTCGGCTCAGTGCGTTGATTTGTCTGGTCGTTTTACGTGTGCGCGGGACTATGAGCACGCGATTGATTGATTAATAAAGCTCATGTCTACCGGGATAGATCAAATGATTAATCATTTCTCCGCGTTTTGTATCGTGTCGGCGGAACAATAGGTGTGCGGGCCTTTTTCGATACACCTGTACACGCTTTCTGGAGTCAGATTTTAATGGGGTTTATTTTTTACTCCTGAATCGAGGTTAAACTGTTCCTTGTGAAGAAACGAATACAAATTTAATAAAAAGAGTTTGGACTGAATGATGAAGCTGGGTTTTTCATTGCGACCAACTTTGTTTAATGAAAAACGATTGGTGCAAAAAGGTTATTTTATGTGTACTAATTTATTTCAAGAATTAATTATATAAAAAAACACTAGTATTGGAAAGTGATATCAAGAAATTAGCTTTTTTTGCTGCAAACTATTCTAGTTCAGTTTCTAGTGAATTGACGACCACGAACGTGTTATACACCCTTTAATTTTCTCCTATCCCAGACTAACACTCAGACCATGTTATAGTCGGATCTATTAACGTTTTCAAAAGAAACGAGCGAAATATAAGGATAAGACTGATATATAGGATGAGACTGATCCAGATATGACCAATAACCATCTGCAGCATAATTGGCAATTATTGTGATTAGTAGTATCTAGCGAAATGAATTCCAGGCATGACTGCCGAACCGTGTGCGCTTGTTCTCTCTCTGCATGAGGTTATTACAGACAGAACTAGGAGAAAGAGAGAGAGGCACATCAGAGGCAGCCGAAAACAGAGAGAGAGAGAGAGAGAGAGATAGAGGGAGAGAGAGCCTAGCATTTGTTCTAATTGACCGAGATTGTGGTAGAGCGATTAAACCGCCAACGATGAAACGCATAACACAGCCTTTATACACACACATGACATCATCCAAAAGATCAATAATATCTTCTCTCTGGAATCAACCAATTGCCTATATTGAAGGTTCACGCCAGTAGCAAATACAGCAATAACAACAGTAATCGACCTTCTCGTCTCTTATACTTGGAAACATTTACCGATTTAGATTCTAAAAAGAATTGCTTGCTTCAGTGGAATATCAGACTCAACAACAAGTGAAAGTTGCACAGTAAAGGGATGTTTTCTCGACTTTCATGCACTCCCTAACCTCAAGTACAACTTTGAGCCAAGTCGAACCGTTAGCTCGGCTTGGATGTCCCGATAAAAGAAGCGAAAGGGAAATGAGAAAAAGGAGTTTTATATTGTTGTCGCTACTGTTAACGCTGAGACTGCGGATCTTCCGCATTGCCAAGAGAAAGAAAGGGTACGGAGATTACGATTCTCGCTCGCGCGAATTCCGTGACACTTGGAAGACGTAAAGCTAAACGAGACCGAAAGACGTTCGTAGCAGCTCTCGCTCTCGTCGTCGCAGCCGCGCGGCAGCCCATTGTTGCTAAAAGGATGAGGATCGCAGCTGAAACCATTTCAGCTGCTTTCGCGACTCAGCCTCGGTCTTATATGTATACGATTACAGTTATTGCCAGGGGGGGATTTTCCCTATCCGAGCTATAGCAACGTTAGAGCTGTGCTGCAGAGCTGCATTTTTCGACGCTCCTAAAAATTGTGTGCGGACGGCTCTGATGGCAGTGTGCGGCTTGGCTGAATGTAGGACACGCGTTGATACCCATCAGATTTGAACATTTTTAACTATCAATCTTTTTGCTTCGTTGCGGCCTTTCAAAAAGCTCGACAGGTTTGTTCGTTTGCATAGAAAAAAGAGAATGCGTAATGACTGAATAGGAGATTAATCATGGTGATGCATTGGTCTCTTTGTTTCGATTTTCAATTAGGCAGAATGGAGATAACATTGATTGTTGACTGTGAGCACTGGCCAATCGAAGTTTCTACAACTGGGAGTTCACTATTATTAGCCAACTGCTAACTTTAATCAATAGTTTAAATGGTAAATACGTAACTTGGGACTGTTGGTATGGATTTGTGCCGATGATGTGAAATGGAATATTCACTTAAGACGCGTTAATATATATAGGGATTATTAAAACTTTCTTAGACTCTTTATTCAATACAAGAATTATATAATGTATCTCACGCCTTACTTATGAATATAGAAGACATTGGAAAATTCGAAGCTGCGTATTTTGTAGTTTGATAGTGTGATTTGTAGTTTGTAGTTTGATCTTAACAAATAAAATACCTTAAAGTGGAATATGTCATTTCTAAATTCATATAGGAACCAAATGCTACCAATATTACATTACCAAGCAAACTTTCTATCAATGCAATTGTTAATAGTATGCACATGTATATATTGAAATGAGACAAATGACATTTTCCAGGAAAGTGACAATGACATACATTTTCCAGGTCAGGTACGTGAGAGAAAAGTTTGAAAATGGGATACTTAGGATATTACAATTTTTTTTCTTTCCCCAGTTTTTATGGTTTAACAAGGGAAAGATCGATCCATGTGCATTCGACATTTCCCGGAAGATCATTATGCTCTAGTACCCATACTTCACACTAATGATCCCCTTTTTTTCCCTACTTTTAATGCGAGCACAAAGTTTTGATGTAACTACATTTCACGAATTTTTTAAAACAGTAAGTTTGAAGAAATTCCCAACCTTATACAGATTCGCAGGAGTGAAGTAGGTTTGGGCAAAGTACAATACACGAAACTTTTCAATGATTAAAACTTTTGCTTAGATCGGCTTTTAAACAAAATACTTTTTTAAGGTTCGAGACGATAAGCAACTCTATATATAAAATCCATTCCAAGAATCACTGTTCTATTCTGTAAAGTTGTAGTTCTTCGCAGTTTATACCTTTACGAAAAAAGTACTTTTAATCGATTTGCTTGAAAACGATTTGCCTGATTTATTACTACTCTGCTCTACATCCAAAATCACGAGTAACTTTTAACTATCGATATTATAGCACTGTTAATTCCAAGTTTTAAGCTATTTTACAAAAACTGACCATACATAATTTTAATTTATTGTAAAATTACCATTCCATTAATAATCATTCAATTCAAACGGTCACCAATAAATTATCAAATCATTGCCAAATCTTCGCGGCACTCTCGACGTTTTTGCAGTCAATCGCCAGCCTTGTTTATACGGACACAACGCGCGAGGGCCGCATAATTACGAGGAAAAACAAAAAAAAAAAGCCATTACAGCCAACGGCAAAAAGCAACAGTAGCGCACGGCTACAACGAGCTAATACACAAAAGCAGCGGAAAAGGTCAGGCTGCAGCAGCAGTAGTGGCGATGCATAGGCGCAGTTAAGCGCATCGGATTTTCAGATGATTCCCAGCACAGTTGCATGGCTCTGTATAGACTGTACGAGAGAGGAGGGGGGGGGGGATGGGGCGAGTCGGGCGCACAGAGGTGCACACGCGCAAACAGATGCAATTGCAGGGGGGCCTCTAGTCGGTCATCGGGCGAGGGCACGGACAACTGCACGCGCCCGACGCCTATACCCCGGGAAATTGACGTTTGCGTTTCAATGGACGCGTCAATAAACGCGACGGTGGCGTTGGTCCGTCCTCTCTTCGTCTCGCTCCCTGCTACTGTTCCCTCCTCCTCCTCCTACCCCCTCACCCTCCCGACTCCGGCGGTAATTAGATGAAGTTTCGGTCATTTGTTAGTGCCGCCGCCGCCGCCGCCGCGCGAGCTCGGCTCTCCCGCACGGCAATTATTCCTACGCGGCGCGCACGGCATGCTAATCGCCGTTATGTAAATACGCTCGAATGCATAATGACCTTTTGGATATGGTAGCAGGAAAGAGAGAGAGAGAGAGGCTCTAAGTTCCGCCCTTGTGTGTGTATCTCTCGGCTGCACACTCGAGGAAAAGCTTCCTGGCTTCTATAGGAGCTCGCCTCTAATAGTATATGTGTATGTTGTTGTAACCCCATCAGTGGCACACGCGGAGAGATCGAAGACTCGTTGCATTCAGGAAAACATTATTAAAGAGGAGATGTTGCACCGTCAGAGCCTCGCTCTATGATATAGCTTCATGAATACAATTATGCCTTCATTAACGCTCGCTGCAGAACAAGAACGAACTCGCGCGAGCACACTTTTGAACTTGGCTTGATTTGCTCATCCTGACACGCTTCCTTTTTTCTCTCACTCACTCGCGACCTGTTTTAAGACTGCGACCTAGTTTTTTTTTTTAACTCAGCCAAGTTGACGTTTCGTGGCTATCTTTATCTCCTAGAAAATTTGTAACTTAAAACAAAAAAATAAAATAGGACTATTTTTAAGAAATTCTAGTTTTTATTAAATGAGGGTATACTTCTAAAACACTGTTATTAAGTTCTTGTACATTGTGGTTAGAAGTTTGCATAAATTATGATACCAAGAATCTATAGATAAATATGAAATTATAACCTTTCTTTTCCCCTAATAAAGTTCACGGTAACTTTGAACCGAAATAGGTACGATATTCCGTAAGGGTAAAGCTAGAAAACGTCAATAATATTGAAATATTAACAAAATAAACATCAGGCTGAAGTCATTTCGGCTCATTGCGAAACGAATACAGCAAAAATAATGGGTTATTGTACGATGCTATCTATCATCCCTGTTATCGCGCTTTTCATACCGGATATACTTATCCTATTACGCAATTTATTGAATGAAAGAACTTCTTTGGCTACTTAAATCCTCGAATAATTAAAAAATATTAAATAAATAAGAAATAGAGTCCTCATTTCTTTTTATGATAAAAAATTCATATTTCCAGCAAAACAATTTCATTACTTGGGTTATCAGATAAGAAAAAAAGTAAAAGAATATTGATATTATAAATCCATGTATATTTCAATATTTAATAATGATGAATAAAATACGTTATATAGCTCTATGAATCTTTAACGACAATTAAAACTGAGTTTGTACTAGAAACACTCTATACGATTTGATGTAAATTATTGCAAAACTGGAATTAAAATAACTAATTGTAAAAGCTTAAAAGTGGTTTACTGTTACATAAACCACTTGCATAAATTGGATATCTTGAAAAAACTTTGGTGTAGTATTTTTTTTCATTTTACAGAAATATTTTCTCGAATGTTTGCGCAGCGAAAGCGAAAAACGAATGTACAAAAAATTAACACGAACCCACAGATTCAGGTAGCGTGTAATCGTATAATAACCAATTGTGGCAGATCTGAAAAGTTAAAAATAAAAAACCGTTACACCCGCTGCATCGTAGTAATTAATTTTTTTCCCCGCGTATAATATATTTAAAGAAGGATTTAAAACGCAATAGCGAAATCCGAAACCGCTTCAACTCATCAAGTTAATTCATCAGGTGGATTTGGACGAGGCATATTAGGGGTCCGGACAGATCGAAAAAAGCCCCACTCTTTCGTTTCGCCTCTCTTTCTCCCCTTTTCTCCTATCTTTTTTTAGCGAAAGCAACGCGGCTGGATTATCCGGCATTACGAAGAGGCTCACAGTGGTTGTGCTCTCGACCGTGGCGTGTCGGGTCAAAGGTGTCAATTAAAACGAAGTGCCGGGCTAATGAACAAAAGCTCCGCTCGTAATCCGATGTGCGGGCTGTTTCTTTATTACAGTGTGCATCGCGTCCAAGTGCTTTCTTTAACCAAGGGATAATTATTAGCCGCCGCCGTCAGGATGAGGAGGTAATTGCCTTTCCATCCGCCCCCGGCCCTTTCCCCCCTTTTCGATACAAATAAAATTAAAGCTAAACTTTTGCTCTGTTTGAGCGGTAGATATTTCGTGCCACTGATAAAAACTCGACCTCTAATCCCCTAATTGAGTGGCACAAAGAGATGCGTACGACTATATCTAATAATGATTCGTTGATCAATAAATTAATCCATTAACGACGTGCAAAACAAAGTAACGAATTGAAGGGAAATTCGTCCTCTGCTAAAATTACATGATAATAACATTGGAGAGTTGTGACGATTGTGAGGCTTGGCAAGCTCGAGTTCGAATTGAAATCTATGAAATAGATTGACTAAGTTTTCTGCTAAGCGCGTAGTGAGTAATTATTTTACTTAGTATACGCGAACTTGACAAGATGAATTTGGTAATGACTTTTACAAAGCGCATAATGAGATTGATTAAATTGGCAAGTAAATTGACCCAACAAGCAAACTTAGTTATGTGAATTAAACAGAACTACACATCTAAACTAATTAGCCGAAAAAGTCATCGAACTCAAATTCAGTGACTAACGATCGACAACTCCCTTTCGAAAAACAGAATTTCTACTTGGACTGAATATTTTATCCAGAAGTTTCAGGCGGGCTACATTAGATTCAAGGAATGAAGAATTTGACCAAAATATTTGCTTACATTTACGATCGCCTATCCCTAGCAACAACTTAAAAAAATCCAAATATTCTAATTCGATTCACGACATTCAGATCTCTTCACTTGTGCAACAACGGAAAGTGAGTTACGTGACCTCTCCACCTTAGCTAACAAGTAAAGATTCAGGGATCGAGATTAACTTGTTTCCTAGGCATAGGTACTGTATAGCCGGGATTTAAGCTTGTAGATCCCGCGAGTTTACAAACTCGCAATGATCATTCGATTAGAAAATCTGCATGCGAAGCCTGTTTATTTCTCATTTTAAACACGACGCCACCTCATATCTAATCTGCGATCTGGACTTTGGTGCAATTTCGAACGGTTCGCTTTGTGGAGAATTAATTAAATCGCATAGTTTCATCTGGAGAAAAAGTGACCGAGAGCTAAATACGGTACACTTGTACGGACTCGTGTACCATTGTTTATTGGATGCAAGAACTGAACTTGTAGGAACGAAAGTTATCATTTTTGATACACGTAACTTTCTCACGTGGAACAATGGCCTACATAAATGAATCTTGTACTACTCCTGCGAGGTACTATCTTTTTTTCTCCTCTCTTCGAGGGATCGGATAATTGTAGTATGATGAAAGACTCGGAATGACTTGGCTATTAAGGATTTACGTTGGGAAAGGGCTTCAGTTTCATTATAATGGACATTGCGGGCCTGCTGTGTCCTACCGGGTAGAATATTTCCGTAAAAAGGGTAGATGAAGGTTGGAACAAGGAAAAAAAATGAGAATAACGAAGGAAGGTGAGCGAACAAGCGCAAAACCAAGTGTGTACGTGTCCATATGTGTGTGTGTGTCTGTGGATGTGTGTGTATATGTGCGTGGCTGCAGGTTGACCGGGGAGACTCGAAAAATTCTGAATTATTCATGCTCTCCAGCCTGATTATCATGATCCACGCGAGGCGTTCCGTAGCTTTTATCCACTGGCCGGCTGTCTGGCTTCCTCTCATATAATATCAATATGGCTTCCGTATACCGTATTCTTGACCTCCTCCACCTCCTTCCCCTTCTTATTTCCTCTTTTTTTCTATGCTTAATTTTGCCGCGAAAAAATGTGCTGCTCGGAAGTCGGCGCATGTGTGTGTGTGTGTGCGTGTGTGCCGCATTATGCAGAAAGGCCACTTTTCGACCTTTTCCCTCGGCAGTTTTGCATGCGGACCTCCCAGTTTTTCGTCAAGCGCGAATTTGTACGCGAGGATCTTTGAAGGCTGCCCGAGTAGATGCAAATTCTTGTATTGTGCACATGCGGATGGAGAGAAGGGGACGAAAAAAAGCGCTATATCGGTCTGAATAGCGCGATCGCACCGCACGGCGAAATCTCGTGACTCTGGGAAAACAATTAACGCGAGTAAAGACTCGTTGAACACGGAAGAGCTGTTCCGCCACTGTTATATACGCCTGCAGGCCGTTGCGTATATATGTATCTGTCGCGCAGTTTTAGTTCGCTCTAAACTTTAGTCGTCGCTGTACAAGCGCGAAATTTGAAATTCAGAAAAAGCAATAACAGTGCAATGCACTCTGTCGGGTGCTTGTTCCTTGCTCGTGCTTTCTCTTCTCTCTCCCTTCCTCCCTCCCCCCCTCCTCACTCTCTCTCTCTCTCTCTCTCTCTCTCTCTCGCTATTGCTCTCTCCGGTTAGCGATTGTCAATTTCGCGTATAGTCTCTCTTTCTCTCTCTCCCTCCTATACCTACCCTAAATTTGAATGTGGAATACTAAATGAGACTCATATATACATAAATGTACCGTCGAACGGGAGATAGAGAAAAACAACGAATCGAGGAATAATTTCCTATTGGAATGCCGTGCTCGTTCGATCCCGCGAAAAGTTAATGTTTGCATTTTACAAGCGATATATTGCTATATATATAACGCGACGTAAAGCCGCCAATCGATTCGCAGCTTGATAAAACACATTTTTCGGTTTTTCTAATTTGTTCGGTGATCATACGGCCGGCTGCTGTAATGTAGTACATGTCCGATAAATGTGGAGCGGAAAATGTTCGATAACGGTTAAGTGAATTAAAAAGGACGACAGAGGTAATGAAATTATACGCCGCTATTCAAAATTCCACAGCAAGAAATAAAGGTATACTATTCATTTTATGAGAACAAATGAGAGGATTTCAATTTATAAATGCACGAGCTAAATAGTAAATGCGCCGCATACATCAGTTTATGAAAATGTACGGTTACGTTTTCGCGATAATTAAAAAGGAAAAAAAAATAGGCGGAGCACTTGGTAAATCTAGTGGCTCCGCGCGTATAAAGCGGAACAGAAAGGGAGCGAACGAGAGAGAGAAAAAGGAAAAGAAAAAGGACAGCAACAGATTTAATCTCCAAAAAATCAATTCCACAATCTTGATGCATTCGTAGTCGGAGTTTTTTCGAGTCACTTATAAAGCCATTTAGCACTAGGGAGGAGGGAAAAAAAGAGCTCGCCAAGCGATTTGCATAGCACAAAAAGAGAGAGCGAGAGGAAAGGAATGGGGGTATTAAAAATCGATTTTCTCTGCATAGAAAAAAAAAAACGTTCTCCAGCAATTTTATTCAGGCCGGAACAGAGTTTTGGTAGTGAGGTTCTTTTGAAGAGGACGAAGTAGCTACGAGTAAAAGTGTGTCTGTTCTAGTCAGGCTAAGTTTTTCTAGCCGAGCAGGCAAAGCGAGTCGCGAAAAGATCATCAGAGAGGAGTTGACTAGAGAGAAAGAGAGAGAGAGAGAGAGAGAGAGAGAGAGCGGAAGAGCTGCAGCACAACTTTGAAGAATTCATCTGCATCCGCGCGCTTGCAAACAGGAGGACGTCCTCGTCATTTTTTACACTTGTTTCTCCCTCCTCCTGCTCTCCCACGACGTGGCAAAAATTCGTCAGGCCGAGGCTGTCGTTTAGAGGCGTTCGCTAGCTTACGCGTCATTTATTCCTCTCGGAGCTCTGCAGCAGCGCGTCTCCCTTCTGCCGCCCTTTCCGCGAGCAAAAGTTCTTATACTCCCTCTCGTTGATTTCGTCGTGGCGCGCGGTCGGCGGCGCTTCTTTTGTGTCACGCCTTGATGAAATTCCTGCGTGCGCCAAGAGAAGAGCTTCATATCCGCCGACTTTATTATTTCCGCGAGAGCTCGGGAGAGGAGCGGAACTTTTTTAAGTATCGATTCGCTCCACGGCGAATACTCGTCCGACTCGCAATTACGCTAAATAAGAATAAGTTTTCTGCTTCTTTGGCTCTCCTATTCCTCTTTTTACCATTCAACGATCCCTTTTTTATGATTCATTAAGACTGTATTGGGGAAACTTTTAAAAATATCGTTAGCTGAGGTTGCTGCGCGAGTCGAGGCGCGAGTCCTCGACTTTTTAGCAGGATTCGTTATACACCGGCGCACTGCGAGAAATGTTGAGATGCAGAAATGTTGCCGATTGCCAGTAGCGTTACGGTCTCGGAACGAATTCTCCTCGTAGAGATGAAAAAACTTGGCTGAACTGCGAG
This sequence comes from Megastigmus dorsalis, assembly GCA_900490025.1. Taxonomy (NCBI): domain Eukaryota; kingdom Metazoa; phylum Arthropoda; class Insecta; order Hymenoptera; family Megastigmidae; genus Megastigmus; species Megastigmus dorsalis. The sequence continues at coordinate 94,372 of UELU01121662.1, read as the reverse complement.
AAAATGAATATTGGATTATATTCTAAACTGAAATTGCGTTGTAGCCATATTTATGACGGCGATCTCTGAAAATGGTGTCTACATCTGAATTGCCCTCGTTGCCGTTAACATTTAAATATTTGTCCATAAACCTCTTGGTAGGTATATCGTATATATAGGAATGATATTTTATACAATGATTGCACGTATTGTACGACACAAAGTCGTATAGCCGTTTATTATGAAGAATAAAGCCGACATCGGGAGAGGACGAGTAATAAAATAATCCAAGCCGAGGGTAAAAAAATCTTGGCCTTACGTTTTTTTCACTCGAGCATGAGGAGCCAGCGAGTGCGAGTGAGAGCTAGAGAGAGAGAGAGAAAGAGAGAGGAAAAAAGGTTTCCCCCTCGGCTACTTTTTTTTCGAGTCACGTATCCGCGGAGGACCCGAGCACACACTTGACACGTAGCGCCGTATATCTATTTATCTGTCTCGTGCGCTGACAGTCTGATGCAGCTTACGCGCGCTCGCGCTCAGCTCACATGACGTTTCGACTGTCATGTGTGTTGTCTGTCTTATATCCTACGCGAAAAACACCGCACGATCGTCTTGGCCCCTCTCGCGTACACATGCCCGCGAGAAATCGAGAGACCGGGAGAGAATCGTAAAGTTTGCGAAAAAACAGCCGAGACACCGATTCGATTCTCTGGATTTTCCCCCGAACGAACGTACACGAACGAACGGCTTTTCTCACTCGGTACATCCGTGCGTAAGCGCTGAAAATTAAGGGGACGAAAGGGAAAGAAGCGCTTGATTGTCGCGTAAAGTGCGCGAGCAATTTTGAGCTATTCGTATAAATGGAGGAATCGATTTGAATGAGTGTTGGCTCGGTGAAGCAGTGCGCTCGTAAAAATTCTACACTTTCGCAGCGGCAGCAGCAGCAGCAGCACCAGAACCATGAAGCCTCCGCGTGGGCCGTTAATCGACTTCGATCAGCGAGTAATTCAATGAAAACAGAGAATCGTTACTTTGCCCATCGAATAATGCGAATAAGGGCTGGGAAAAAGCGGCCGTGCACTACTGCAGCAGTAGCGATAGACGAGGATAGAGAGGGAGACCAGAGGTCGACGATGGAAGGAGGAAAAAGGGAAGCTCGGATAATCGAGATACTTGGCGCGCACTGGCGGAGCCCCTCATTATTAAAGGTAAATGTTTTCACTCGGCGCTCATTAATTTCAATGGAAGCCAGCTTATAGCCTCAGCCGCCGTCGTCGACGTGCGCATATCATTTTCGTAGGCTACCTTTTTCCTTCCCATACTGCACTCACTGCCGTCGCACTCGCCCCTACTATTATTAATCGTATTTTTTTTAATTTCCACGAAAAGCCAGTGGCGGCGCGGACGGCGTGCGAGGAGGAGCAGCGGGCCGATATTGCGCAGTGGGAAGCATAATGAAAGCTCGTCGGTAAATCACTATGGGCTCTGATTACGACAACGGGCTCGCGCGCGCGCTTTCGGTACCGCAGCTGCAGCAGCGTCAGAGCGAACAAAAAGTAGTGAGCGCGCGCCTCATCGATGCCGCTTGTGATCTACGAGCTTTATGCGCGAGCGACCGTTCGCCAGTTGAATTTCCTGCTAAGATTACACATGGAGATTAAAAGTGCAGTCGTTGTACGCTCGGGGAATTATTAGCGTAAAAACGTTTGCTTTTAGATTCTTTCCGATTCATTTATTGATGTTTTGAGGTAGTAAATTCAAACTAATTCGCTCGGTGATTGGCCGTGTGTGTATATCAGTCGGGGAAGAAGCAGTTGGGCAGAATTGCGAGGGCCCGATCTCTCTGTGCAGAGAGCCAAGAGAGGAGGCGAGAAGAGGAGCGAGACAGAAGGAAAAGGTATAGGTCGGAAAAGCAGTCAATAAAGACATCGAACCCGATCGTTTTTTCTCTTCTGCCGCCGCCGCAGCCGCTCCACCTGCAATTCCTTTTATTACGATTGTTACCGTCGATTTCGCTCTCTCACTCTCCATTGGGCGAGGTACGAGAGCGCCGGCACCAGCAGCCCTTACAAATTTCTTTTGCTGGAATCGTCCGTGGAAATGGGAGCGACAGAGATAGAGGCAGCAGAGGGAGCTGGGAGGTATAGGTATATAAGAAAAAAAAAGGAGGCAAAGTTAAGAAGCGTAAAGTTGGTTACTCGCGAGAGGCGATACAAAAAGACAGTGGGGCTATAAATGGGAAAAAGAGGCGCGGCGGGCGCCGCTTGTCGTTTTCCGGCTTCCGCGGCGCGGCAAAGACGAAATACGTGTAATCCCTCTGGCGTGTAACTGCGCCGCCGCTGCTATGGGAGACTGCGGGTGAGGAAGAAGAAGAAGAAGAAGAAGAAGTAAGGTATAACCGTGTGGCCGTGTGCGCCAGTGTGCGTATATATAGGGCGAGGGAACAATTCGTTTCACTGTCCAGTCTTGTGATAAATCGCGATGGCCGGCAATGGGTTCGTGGCGGAGGCCGAGTTCGCTTTCTCTCTCTCTCTCTCTCTCTCTGGCTCTCCCACATATCTCTCCCTGGTCGGCACGTTCCTCGATCAAGATTTCGGGTAGTGCAGACCATAGCGCCGCTGCCGCCGCTGCAGCAGCCGGGCTGTGCACTTTCTCGGGGAAAAATTATCCGAGGCGGGTAAAAAGCCGTCGTCCGGCGAGCTGGACAGAGAAAGATGAGAGATACCGGCGCCGAGGGAGAGAGAGAAGCTGGACGACAAGTGAAATCGAAATCCTCGCGCCTTCCCCTGCGCGGCTCGCTCTACTCTCACACTTAATCACTTCAATTTACGCGAGATTCTTTTTGCGCGTCCGCAGCCTGTGCGCCTGTGCGCTGCACCAATCTCCGACCGCCCCGTCTATCCTCTATCACTTAACTTTGACCCTTTATATATCGTCGTTGCAGAGGTAGACCGAGTCTTTCTCTTTCCAGCGACAGATTTGCGGCGAGTGGAAGAATCGATTGGGTTTGATTAATTATCTGAAAATTTTTTAACGGAGAATTCTTTCTTACTCTCGCCGATTATGCCCAGAACCTCGCTATTTACATATTTATTAATTAGCCAAGTTTTACTAGCTGCGTAAATTTCAATATATATATAAAACGCATGAAAAGCATATATTTAATGGCTTCATAAAAAGCGTGGTATATTATGGGCGTGATTTTAAAGCGCGTTCAATTTTTTTATTATCATTAGCCGCGTCGTACATACTAACGCGGCGGATGGAAAGAGATTCTTATTTTTTTTTTTCAATTAAAATAATTGTACACAACTAATTAGCGGGAAAATGTAGCCGGTATATACGAGTAGGTATGTATATACATATAAAGAAAAGGAGTCTCTCTAGCTTTTTGAGTAATTGTAAAAATACGTTCATTCTCCCTCCTGCTGTACATGAAAATACTCTTACCATTATGTTTTTACAAATTATTCGTATAGCCGAGTGTATGCACAGCATTAAGGACTTAAAGCTCATAAAATTCTGAGGGCATACTTCAATTTTCATAAATGCTCCAGGAGCAAATGGACGTGGAAGAGCGGAAACAGCAGGAAATAGTTAATGAAGAGTCATGGGGCAGTTTCCAGTCGGCACTAAAAACCTAATGCCCAATGACTCGACATGAGTTATCCGCGCTAAATTCTTATAAACCAGCAGACGAAATAACTTAATATCTCTCAATGTCAGATTTTACCGACTTTTTTTTTCTCCTTTAACTACAGAGAGCGGCGTAGCTTTATCGATGCAGCTGATTTGGATATAACGAGCGAGTGAAACGTATACACACGGCGTGTACAGAAATTCATTTGGATCCCCCGCTGATAACGCAAGATCAACAGGATTTCTTTCCACTCCTCGTGCGAGTAAGAGGATTTCATTGAAGCAAAGTTATTTTCCTCGGACTGTAAGGAGCCGCTCTTAAGCTTTGATGCGTCCATTGGAAACATTAACGAAATATATACCTATTCAATGATCTTGGGAGGAATTTTAGCAGAGCGATGCGGCGGACTGTACTAATAAACGGCATAAAGAATTGAGGGTAGGGGGAGGCAGAAGAGGGAAAGAGAAGAAGAGGTTCCTGCACGTAGGAGAAAAATCGATCGAGGTAGATTAGGGTTCTGGTCGTGGAGCGCAAGCCATCCGTACGGAGTCTAACAGCTGATGGGGCTTTAGCTCTTTTAGGATGGCCGGGCTAGTTTTGCGCGGCGGCGGAGGCGGCAAAGCTCTCGGGCGCGTAGCAACTCGGCCATTTTTGACTCGAGTCATTTCCCCTTAACTGCATATAACTTGGAATCATGGTCCTGTTGCTGTATTATGTGCTGTGCTCTCTCTCTCTCTCTCCTCTTCTTTCCTTTTTTGAGTGTATATACACGCCAAGAGCGGCGTCGGCGTCGGTGGCGGGCAAAATGGAAAAATCGATGTAATGCGAGGCCCCGATTCTCCAGACCGCGTGTGTATATGGCCATTGCAGGCGCCGGCGCACATTACATTTCGCTATATGAACTCTTGGGGTAGGGGCTTTTTACCTGTACTTTATTTTTCCCACCCTTTTCCTACCCGCCGCGACTCTGTATACGTATACCTGCGCGCGCGAATCCCCCTTTTAATTTCTTCGTTACCGATATAAGCGCAAACAACAACGCGTTATTTCGCCGCGTAAAAACATCTTGAACTCGCGGGAGTGCACCGCGCCCGGCTTTAGCTTCGAGCCCGTGGTATTATTATGCGTTGTACGATTGAAAGCGTACCGAGGACAGAGAGAATATACGTGAGAGTTTTTAATAACTTTTGTGCGTCGCGCGCGTGCCCGACTTCTTGCGCTATACGTATAAAGTCGAGTGAAGGTTTTTCGGAAAGAATTTTTCGCTAGAAAGTTTTTATCGCGCCGAGTCGCGCGTGTCTCGCGGGCGAATAAAAAATTTCAACTTAAAATTATCTCTCTCGTTTTATGGATGTTCCATCATAATTTTCAAGGAGATCTATAGAGGTAAAAAAATTGATTGAATTATTGGGGACACCGGCTGGCAGGGAAAAAGAGAAAAAAATGGTAGTTTTGAGGGAAAACTCGTTTAAAGTTTGAAACTTGCCATGGCCATGAATCGTGCATCGCTCACCGCTACTGCCGTTACTGCTCTGCGCGCGCTCCAGGAAAATGGCTTTAATTTCATCGACTCTTCCGAATACCTCAAATTCGTTTTTATAAAATTGCGCGTGCATTAACCAAAAAAAAAAAAAAAAAAAAAAAACAAACGCGCAATAGGAAAAAGTCATTCCCAATTTACATCCAACTGTTAAAGTAAACTTCTTTATTTTTTTTAATCAAATATCACGTAAACTTTACGATACCGAATATTAATAAAAGGAACATATATTCTTTCCCATTCTTGTTATTTCGCGTAAACGAATCGCAAAAAAAAATTGAATTAAATCGTATACTCGGAGGGGAAAAGAAATTAAAAGGTAAAAGAATGAAATTATCGCATTTACTGCGTATTCAAGCGCATTCGATACTAGTATATATAAGTACTCTAGTGTCCGCCGTTAATTCGCATAAAAACCGCGGCGAAGAAAAAAAAAGAAATGAAATCGGCTCGTAATTCTTGGTTATATAGGAAATGGAAGCAAAGCAGTGCAGCAATTCCGAAATCGTTATTAAATATCGTAATTCTCTGCTCTCGACATAATAATCTTGCGGATATTTTATGGAAGTGAAATAAATTAATACGACGGCGGCCGGGATTATTTGTTTGGAGATTATCATACAGCCGGTGGTCGTGCTGAGGTCAATTAGAGGAAGATTAATGCATATATACAATTGACGCGCGAATGTAAATGAACAGCGGTATATGTGCGCGCACGCGGTGAGAGCGCAGAGCAAAGGTTCAAGTGGTAATCGGGGTAATTGAAACGTTGGCGACGCCGCTACGGTTATATTACGGCCACGCGGCTACGACGGCTGCGGCGGCGGCGTCACGCGGATCGCACAAAGAAAGCTTCTCCCAGAGCGGCCCTCTATACGTATATACAGAGGATTCTTTGAAGCTTTGTTTTTCCAGCGGCGGCGGCGGCGGCGGCGCCGAGCGAGGCATCTTCTAAGCCTTTGCCTCGGATAAAGTATAACTGCAAAGTCTCTCCTGGGATATAGGAAAGGATATCTACCTCTATACTACGGGACGAGGGAAAATCAGGAAAGCAACGTCTTTATGCGAAATACGTGGTCCTGAGCCGTGGAAGGAGAGGCGAAGGAGAAGGAGCGCAAGGGCGCAAAGTCAATTCTCCAAGTTGAAAATGTAACGCGATAGAAAGAGTAACGGCGTCGCTTCGAAAAAGCGAAAAGAGAAATGAAAGACAGAGAGAAAGGAGAGAGGAGAGCCAGAGGAGCCTTGCCATAAATCTGAATAAGAATTATTTATAGAGGTCCCCCTGGAGAGGGAACGAGAGAGAAAGAGAGAGGGAGATAGCGTGCTTTTTTCCCCCCAACTCCACGAGGACGACGACAGCCCGCGAAACTCGGCTCTCGCGCGCGCCACCCGCCATCCAAATATAATGCGGCCGGAAATTTCGGGGTATACAAACGATCGCAAAATCAGCGGATGTATATATGTTAATGGAAATTTATGAAATTTTCATACGTTCCTCTCTTTTCCTCGCTATATACCTCTACTTTCCATCTATATCCCTTTTTCGACTGGCGCGTTATAACAGTCCTCGTTATTGTCGGTAATTAGACTACTTTTCTAATGTATTCAATTTTATTAACCGCCACGGCATGTCATGTAGTCATGAGCAACACGCAGTTTTAAAACAATATCTCTGTAGCCGTGTCCCGTACAGTATTATTTTGTCTTTTCGTCTACCTTTATTTCTGCATATTAAATTCGGTAGCTCTAATGTGATATCATTATACTTTTTTAATAAAAAACGCAGATTATACTTTTTCAATAAAAAAACACAGATTTAACCACTGGTGAATTCGCGGGGTACACTCATTTTGCAAGAAATTAATTTTACAGCACTCTTTGCGAATTGCACACAGAGAGAGAGAGAGAGAGAGAGAGATATATAAGAGAGTCAAGTTACCGAATAATTAAATCTGTGTAATTGAGTTCTAAAGACTGTGGTTTAAGCGAGAAATTAATTACGCCGCTCGCGAGTGTAACCTTTCACGTAATGGTTTTAAAGAAGGACGAGTGGAAAGTTTGCTCGCTCTGTTACATTATTCGTACGCTTTCTCGGTGTAGCCTGGCATTAGACGTCGGGGGCGCGCGTTCCGCTCTAAAATGCTCGCGCGAGAAAGGCTGCACATATAATACACGAAGCTGATGGGAAATGGTTAAAGTATCAATTTTTCCTTCGAGTAATTAGCGGCGTGAATGCGGCGAATCGATTGAATGGGCGAAAATAACGAAAGAAGAAGATCGAGGTAGGCGACGGGGCGAAGGATAGAAGAAGAGGGCGAGAGGAAGCTGGATCAGAGCAGAGCGCGGGTCTTATCGCGGGAGATTTATTAATCACTCCTCGGCGGGCTCTGCCCCCCCTCTCTCTCTCTCTCTCTCTCTCTCTCTCTCTGCGGCTGCTCTCCTCGCCTTCATCAATCTTCGATTGTCCAGGACTCTTTGGCTATATCCCTTTCTTTTTATTCCCCACTTGTCCCGGCCGCTCTCTCTCTGCTCTGCTCTGCTCTGCTCTGCTCTGCCATATCAGGGCAGGTTTATTTATAAGGTGCAAGTGCTCCCGGGAAAACAAATTCGATCCGACGTGTTTTCATCTCGTGGCGGGTGGCCGGGACGCTGAAAAGGCTCGGGGTCAAATCCCTTTGACGGGTTTATATAGCCCCCAGCTCTCGGCCAATAGCCTGCAAAGAGACCAAAACTCTCCTCTCTCTCTCTCGGCTGTACTGTGTCGCGGCTCTTTTCGCTTCTCGACCTTATTTAATTTTCATTTTTATTTTCATTACCCGTAGGTCCAGGCGATGAAATAATAGATGAAAGAGCAGCGAGTCGGCCAATTATTGCGGGGGAAAGGGCCGAGAAAAGCTCGAGGAAGGAATAAAAAATGTGCAATATCTCGGTGCGACTGCTAGAATTGGCTTCGGATATGAGATGGCGAGTTTCGCGCGGCGCAATTTCTCCTGCACGCTCGCTAATACGCGAACTTGAGATTTTCTCCCCTGACGGAATGTTGCCGACGACGGTGTCGCGCATGGTATATATATATGTATATATATAGGTATACGTATATTGGGTGTCCCAGGAACTCGGGACGCGGCGGAGGAGAGAGGGAAAGAATAAGAAAGGGCTGTCTTATAGCGGCGTTGCAACATAGCGCTTGAAAAGCCGCAGGTGTGAGCTCTCCGCTTTACATTTTCTCCCCCTTTGTACAAACTTTTTTCCATTGCCGTGTTCTCCGAGTTTCTCTCTTGGCTTTCCTCCTGCGCTCACCTCGCCTCTCCCCTCCCTCTTTCTCTCTCTCTCTCTCTAGTCTGCTCTTTCTCAGGCCCGACAATGCCAGAACGTTGCATTTTCCGACGACGTAATTTTGAGGAAAACCTACAGTTTCCATTGACTTTTGACGCGAGCGCATGAAGGCTGCTCTCTCTCTCTCTCTCTCTCTCCCTCCTCCTGCACTACCCCCCTCGGGCGTCAAACTGCCTCCAAGAGCTTTGTATGTCTATAAAAGCGAAAATGCAGAACTCCCGCAGCTACTACTACTACTCACTTTTAAAATTCTCTGTTTTCCTTGGGTTTTTATTTTAATAACGTTGCCTTGCGTGCACGGCAGTTCGACTATACTGAAACCTGTCATACTTTAATTCTGGACAAAGACATTTATAAAATAGCCTTCTTTTGGCATTTTCTTTCTTATACTGTTTTCCCTTTCATAAAGAATTTATGCCTTGCAAGTACTTTATTGACTATTATGTAATAAACTGAAATGTCTCGATATAACAATTTCTGATTATATTTGAAATCATTTTCCAGCATATCTATTATTATTATTATTATTGTTGTTGTTTCGGTATTAACATAACAATGGAAGACCACCACTTGTTTGAAAATCGCGTAACTAACTTTTCATAAGAAAGTTTACGAATAAATTTTGTGTCGAAAGTGAATAATGATTGCTGTAAAAGCCTGAAACATTGCAAAAATCATTTTTATTTGGTTGTGCCACTTTCAAATGAAACAAACCGAATAAGTTATGCAAAAAGTTCTTTGGAACATTAGTTATTCAGGCAACAATGAAATTTTTTATTTTCTTAAGCAACAGTTATAATATATTGTAACGGCTTTTCATCGACTGTACAAAATAATATATTCAGAAGGCATTAAAGTATCGAAATGCAATTCCCCTCTGTCCTAACGAAAAATTACAATTAGTGAAGCGGCACGAATGAGAAAAGGCTGTAATCGGTTTCCGATAAACTACAAATATTTCGAACGTAGCGGAAGCCGCACGAGAGCCGTTCGTCTTGTTACTCTCATTGTAAGCTTTTAAAATACCAATAGCGATAAATACGCGAGATAAATTGCCGGTATAAACAGCTTTTTCCATGGATATATCAATGTGCAGGAGATATAATTATCACCGTCTTGGAAAATAATTGAAAAGCTTCCTTTTACCGTTTCGTTGAATCGTCGGACTCGTCGTTTGCGCGCGGCAACCACGGGGAGAGAAAAAAAAGTTAATAGACACTTAGACCTACAACGAAATAGACAGACGGACAGACAAGTAGACAGACACATCGGAGCTAGAGTCCCAGATATTCTGACCCAGTAACCTCGTAAATCGCGAAAAATCTCATTATAATAATTCCCTACGAGGCCATTGGCTAAGTGAATATAGCTTGAAAAAACATAGATATCTTCATAATACGAATTTTAATAATACAAAAATATTTAACTTGAAAAGCTCGGTGTTTTTCATAGAATTAATTTTCAAAACCAAATGTAACTTTCTAAAGTTTGAAACCGTATAATATATTAGCGTCTTTTTCAACAATGCCAATGCCTTTGTATATAATTACAGAGTGTTTTAAAGTTTATACGCAGAAGAAGTAAAAGCGTTAATTTTCACGAAAGTCGCAGCATCCGCATTATTGTTTTTGCTGCAAACATAGTGTCAGCCGCTACATCAAGCAACAATTACTCCTTTAATCTGTAATTGAACCGGGCTTCGGTAAAAAAGTCCGGTTTGTATATATAGACACAGATCGAGACACTCTCCGGTCCTGCGTCCGTTCCCTCGAAGCCCCGTTTTTTCTCCCCCCGGTCGGACTCGCGTAGTTTTTGCGCACAAGATCCGCCAGAGATTACAGGAAAAAACGAAAATAATTATCAGCGCCGTTACACGCGACCTCCACTTAAAAGTACCTCTCTCTCTCTCTCTCTCTCTCTCTCTCTCTCTCTCTCTCTCTCTCTCTTTCTCTCTGTGTCTGTGTAAGCCAGGCCGAGGTAGGAAGTCGCGATCGGAAAAACGTCAGCCTCGTCAAGCGCGAGGACAGAGAGAGAGAGAGAGAAAGAAGAGAGAGCAGAGAGAGAATCAGGCTGCAGCAGTGCAGCGCTGCTCTAGTAGGGTATCCGCTTGGGACGTCGGTCGGACACACGAGAGAGGGAGAGAGGGAGATAGATAGAGAGAGAGAGAGAGAGATAGAGAGAGAGAGAGCAAGGCGGAATCGTTAGAATAACCGACGAGCCGAGGACACGACGAGCCGAGTGTGGCCAGCCGCAAAATGTCTCTCTTCCCCCCGTTACCACCCTCTGACTCGCTCTCTCTCTCCCTCTCTCCCTCTGATGATATCGCGTATAGAGGGAGAAGAGAGAGAAGAGGGAGAAGCGATATACTACCGGCTTTACCGGTACGTCTGGACTGCACACATGCAGCTCGAGTATATATATGTGTACATGTTACGTGGAACGGCGATGACTTTTACTCCCGTGTATTCCACTGGCAAATACGTGCGAAACGCGTTATATAGGACACGCGCGGGCTCGCAAGTCTATAGCCAACGGCGGCTACGGTGGCGGCGGCGGCGGCGGCCGGCGAGAACCGTGTCGAGATTTTAGCTTAATTGAATTTCTATCAAAGGCCCCGGCGCCTGTATTCTCTCTGTGCCTTGGCCCTTTTCTCCCCACCCCACCCTACCTCCCCCTTTCTCTCTCAC
>UELU01121662.1:33870-79496 GCA_900490025.1 Megastigmus dorsalis | reverse complement strand
GATTCGAAAATTTTAAAAAATCAAATCCTCACTCCGCCGAAGTGGATATTTGCTCGCGGGTATTATGCAAATTAATCTCGACTCGCCGCCTGTATTTACACGCTTTTATTTATTCTCGATATTTCGCGGTTCCTCTCCCTCTCTCTCTCTCGCTCTCTGCCCCCGCGTCTTTCTCTCCGCTCGAATTTTGAGCTTGGGAATCGATTCGCTCGGTCTGTCTCTCGCGGGCTTTGCGCACCAGGGCCGATATTTTCCAATCTCTTCCGTCTCTCTCTCTTTCTCTCTCGGCTGGTAGCTTAAATGATAGAACACCAATCACGACTGGCAATATATGTCGGACGCTATATCCTTTATTTCTCCTTTGCCAGTCTGCCACTCGTAATAAATCGAATGGCCGGAGAGCGAGCGAGAGAAAGAGAGAGAGTCTCGAAGCAAGCGTTTCCTCTTTTTATTATCCGATAGGCTAACTGATAATTTGCCCTCCACGGAAATTGATATATAAGCTATATACAGCAGTGCGAGGTGGAGGAGGAGGGGGAGGAGGAGGAAGTGGAAGACAGAGTATATTAATAAAAGCGGAGCCAGAGCTGCTTCTTTAATCTCCTTATCGCTGCGTTACCCGTCCCTATCGTTCCATCTTAAGTGCATAGATTTCGATCTAAATGAAGTGGAATGAAAATGCCAGAGAAGAGAGAGGAGAGAGAGAGAGAAGAGACGACGTGTTTTGTGTTTAGGAATGCGTGACCGGGGAAACACAGTACGCCAATTATGGCTCGTAATCTGACCGTGGAAGGGGGTAACAAATGGAACGCACGCCGCGGAAATCTGTGTTTTTGATAAAAAAAAATAATACGACTCCGGGGGTGGAAAAACTACGTGACGTGTGCTTTTCTTTCGCATACTTTTTCTTTCCAACGTTCTCTTGTCTCCCCTTCTCCATCTCCGCACGCACTTTAACAACCGCTGACATTACTCAGCTTGTGTATTACAACACTGCTGGGAGCTCTAACAATCGTGAAATGTCTCATAATTTTCAGAGAGCCGTGCCTGGTTAACAAAGAAAAAAAAAAAAAAAAAAATCTACAGAACAAAGTAATTTCCAGATGATTTATTAAGAATTAATGCGCCAGGAGTAACGAGTCCATATAAGCGCGTTGAAGCACATCATCCACGAAATGATTTTACACGCCGATCAATATTCCATTTTTAATCTCTCGGAGTGGAGCGAGCCCACGGCAACTCTTACGCTATTATTTCAAAATCAAATAGCGCACTAAAATGCCACTTCAAAAGATTAAACACACAAGAGCTCTGCTGTTCTTTCCTAGCAACAAAGAAAAAAAAGAGTTGCTCTTCAACGAAAGGATATTCAAATTCTCCCGAAACTTATTATGCCGAGTAACTTTCTATCATTTTGAAAGCTACTCGTTTCGCCCATTCCAATATGTATATATATACACACATACACACACAAGAGTCTCGCCATCGTCTCGCGCCTGCACACAAAACGTCGAGGACTTCCGGGAGCCGCCGCAGCCGCCGCCGTCGCTCCCGGTTTTCCATGTGGGCGCAAAGCTCGTCGAACTTGCCTCACGCACATACCCCGGCGTGTATCACGCAACTCCGAGGCTGCTGCTGCTGCTGCTGCTATACGTAGTACGGCTACTGCCCACGTGATATTGCACTCGGTCTTGCAGCAGCGGCTAAAGCGTCTCGGCGGTCACAGCGGCCGTGTATACCTTGATTGTACGCGGAGCGTTCCGTGTCGAATGCAGAGCAGGTAAAGAATGTTAAATCGTAACTCGCGGCGTTGAACGATTGTTAAGAAGGTCAGACGCGTGTAGTAAAGATTTTTAGAACCCATAATCTCGGGTCAGAGTAATGCATTCTACTTTTACGGGCTTTGCTAACTTTTTTCAATGCTTCCAGGGATTTTTCGCGAAACTTGGGGCTGCTTTAAAGGCAGAGTAGAGACGATTGATTAGCTTTTAAATTGCGATGATTAAATCTGGCGCGTTTACATAAAAATGTGATGAAAGGGAAGCGAAAAATTTCGATGTGAGTTTAATGCACACGAGAAGCGTAAAAAATATATCGCTGTATCAACAGTAGTCGAAGAGGCATTATTATATTTCCGCTCGCGCTAATTACAGTTTTTTTCCCGAGTTTGCAAAGCTCTAAAGAATGTTTGCGGCCGTCCATTCGCCTGTGCAGAACGCCCCGTGTACATGAACGAACGCGCCGCAGACGAGTTTTACGCGCGCGGCCTACCGATCGATCGGCGGCTAATAGCCGGCTTTGCTTAATTACTCTCCTCGAAGTAGCTTGGCGGCGCGCGAGTGCACACACGAGGAGCTCGCCCAACTTTGCCGAGGCGCGCAAACACCGATTTCGCGCCCTATCCCCCTCTCTCACAGCCTTTACCATATACCTATATACAGGCGCAAGCGCATGATTCGCGAGACGTAAATGAGATTGAGCTTGGAAAACAATGCGCCAACCTACGAACTTGGTGACAGTCGAGTAGCTGCACTTTATGATTTCGCCCTCTCTCTCTCGCTCTTTTCTCGAACCCACGCCTACATTGTCGAGCGACTACTCAGACTCCTGTCGCGCTCTTAAAGAGGAAAAAAAAAATATTTTTATGCTAACGATTTTATTTTATGAAGTATATGAGCGCGGCTTGCCAAGGTTTTTCGTGTGATGAAATTTCGGTTGATATACATTATTCGATATGCTTGGTTATATAAAACTCGAACTGCATCAGCTTAATCGTTGTATTGTAACTGAAAATCGACGTTCTTTCGTTCTGTCGGAGTTTATGACAAATTGTAAAAAAAATATCGTTTTAATTGAAGCGAAAAACAATTTAAATTTTATAAAATCAACGAATTACTCAAGCCTCAAAACAACTTAAAAGTCCGAATTTCACTCGAATAATAAAGCAACCAATCGCAATAAAATCGCTTTTATCCGTTCGAACTATACACGACGATTCAAGTACGTCTTATAAATACTACAAAGGAGAAAAGTCATTTCATCTTTCACGAAGCGATTGCGAAAAACTTGGACAAACCCATTTCCCCGCACCTCCGTTCGACGAAAATTTATCGCCTCCGAAGCAGAATAAAAGAGCAAAAAGAAGGTAAGGTTAGAGCCGTAGAAACGTATAAAGGTAAGCAGAAGAAAAAGAGGCGGATACAGAGCTAGTCGAGGGCGAAGATGAGAATCGAATGGGTCGCGAAGGCCATAGGTAGACGAGAAGCTAGCAGCGGAACCTCGGGGATATTTAGCGCGCTAAACAGAGTCCTGAAAAGTAAAAAGAGTCTGCTCCGCGGAGCCAAGAGTAGCGACCCGGTGGCGGAGACCAGTAGGCCAGTGGGAGGACACGTCTTTTTCTCTCGCACTTCTAAGCCAGAGAGCGGTATAGTGGTCCTGGCGGGACCTCGGCATCGCAGGCGCAGAGGGAGGAATTCCACGCTCCGGACATTAGGCATTCATGAACGGAGGGATTCGTATGCTCGCCGCCACCAGTGCTGTAAAAGCTGGCATTACCGGGGCCGGGGAGAACGCGAAACTACGCGACGCGTTACGTGACTTGTAATTGGATGCTACCGGCCAAACGTCTCTCCCGCGCATACTTTCTCGCCAGCGGAGAAAAAAAGGAGAGAGAGAGAGAGAGAGAGAGAGAAGTGCACGAGCCAGCTGTCGATATGAGTCCCTCGGCGTGAAATCGCTTCAAACGACATCGGTAACAACTGGCTTCTCCAGCTTCTCTCTCTCTCTCTCTCTCTCTCACACGCGCGCTCGCGGCGACATCGATATTCTTATTGTTTATCGTTGCGCGCGACGTGCCAAAGAAATCCTACCGGCACACCGAGCGCTCGGCGCAGCTTCGCGTGACGCTTCATTATTGTGCGCTCTGCGCGCTCGGATTTTTACACTTTTCATGGCGTGGCTCGAGTTCTCGGAAACGCGTGCAGATAAACGGATCCAAAGGTATACACATGAATGTCGGAGGAGAGAAAAAAAGCCTTTTGTGCTGTTATGCGAGCTCCGGATTGTCAACCGTGCGCTCATCCGATTCAATATTTATATTTGATACTCTTTGTACACTGTGGACTGCATAGTAAATTTAAATGTACTATATAAAACGTTCCCTGGGGAAAAACATGTAATTTTTAGCGAGGCTACTTAAAACAGTTCAAAGTATACATTTCGACACGGTACTTGGGACACGCTTGGTTGTCTAGTCAATAACAGATTGCTATTTATTCCTCCTGTGAAAGCATGTCATTTTTACGTTAATAACATACAATTAAATGCGGGGTGATAGTGCGCTGGTAGCTGGAGAGCGAGCGCATATTTGTCTGACGCTTACAATGAGACGCGTCGCGTGAATAACATTTCTGCGGCTCGAATATCGAGTTAAATGTACGAATTCGTTAATATTGACGTGAATTAATTACCCCGTAATTAAAGTTATTTATGCTTGAAAATGTGACACACGCACAGTCATCGTAATTGCAAAAAACTATACATTCTCGCGGGAGATTAATGACGATCATTATGATTTTTAAGTCGGTTTTGTCTTTATTTTTTCTAATAATACAATAACATTTCAATGCGTCGTAAAAGACGGACAGGATATTCAACGCTTATATTTATCATTTGAAACATATACTTTGAAAGATCCTGCGATAATATGATCATGTCAATTGAATTTACTTTGCGCCAATACCTCTGTTAATTGATTTAGTAGTGAGGCATCTGCACTTCAGTAAAACTTGAATTTTCAATTAATTCCGATGAATTCAACAAATTCACATTTAATTTTATTCGCATTTTTTGAATCGTTGCGGCACAGGTATAATTCTCCCTATCGATGGTGCATCGTAATTTTGATTAAAAAGTTTGAGGCTCGTGCAGTAATTTCAAGTAAAATAATCGCGTTAGTAATTGCATCATTACTCTCGGTAAGAAATAAATTGATTCCCTTGAAAATAATAAACATAAGTACACAAGTTTGGAGGATGAACAGTTTAGTAAATCTAAATCTCGCTGTTAAAACTTTATATTAAATAATGGTCAGTAGTTTTGAAATAATGGCGGCAAGTACTAAAAAAAAGTGATAAAACACCCGCATAACAAAAAAGTCATAACACTAACGTTCAAAATAGTTAGGCTAAATGTTAATTTGAAGCAGCTGGGAATATCGCAAAAATGTCAGAGCCGCAAGAAAAAAAAGTTGGCTCAATCAATACGTTCGCTCTTTGCCCCAGTCCATCCAAACTTCAAAAACGTCCGCGCGTCATGCGTCGACGAATTTGCAACTCTCAAAGATCGTTTTCTAATTAACAGCTCTCGGCGCGGGGAAATATGTTTGGCAAAAATCCTTTTGAAGTCGGTCGCTGGCTATAGCTCCCACTCTCTCTCTCTCTCTCTCTCTTGCTGCCTCTCGCAAGTATCGACAGTCGTAAAACGTAGGAAAAAAAGGCGTGCGCTTGAGAAAGGGAGAGAGAGAGAGCAGTGTACGCGAACCGCAGGCAAAAGGTAAAACATAAAATGTAAAAGGTAAAACGTGAAACACGAAGCATAAAACATAAAATAAAGGGCGCCGAGAGGGAGGGGGAGAGAAGGAGAAAGAGAGAGAGAGAGAGAGAGGGAGAGAGCAAGCGACCTGAGAGAAAGAAAGCGTAGGTGCACACGGAAGAAAAGGAAAGAATCGATTTTCTTCGGTCGCGCGCGAAGAAGAGGAAGTAGGCGAGGTTCGGCGAAGCTGCGCCGGTTCGCGGCCTATAACCCTCCCCCTCGCCCGTTGCCCCTATAGCGCGACGCGTTCAACCAGTAATCAATGCTTCCCTGACGCGCGCGCTCGCACACACACACACACACCACATTATACGCGTATACACAGTGTACCCTCGTCGCGCGCAAAACTATATATATATAGGCTAATTACGCGCGTCGAGTCACGCCGATATTAAGAGGGCATTTTTGCGCAAAACATTTGCCGTAATTATCGATGACCGTGTAAGCCCACTCGACGAGTTTAGCTGTCTGTGTTGTTGTTGTTGTTTTTTTTTTATTCGCCGGCTCGTTAAAGCGCAGTTGAAACTGCCAGACGACCGACCGATGATGATATTCCCTCGCGTCTGCCCCGTCACCTCTTTTACTTCCTCTCTCCGCTGCTGCTGCTGCTGCTGCTGTTGATGCTATATATACACGCGTCTCTCTCCCGTTCCCACTTCTTTCCGCCTACGATTATCGCGATCAGCAGGATATATATTCGAGTGAATAAAAAGTGTGTGCACGCGGCTTGGTCTATTACGTTTAACGAGATTTAAGGAGGCTGGACGATAAAGCTCTCGCGTTTTAATGGCCTTTTTTCCCCTTTTAATGATCACTGATAATTTATGAAAATTCCCGCCGTCTTATATTTCATAATAATTTTATAACGCTAATAAAGTACTTCTTCAATTATAAATGAAATATAGCTCGATGGGAGTGGTTGGAATCACCCGATATCAAAAGAGACGGGCTCTTTTTTTATAACAATCTAACTCTATTTCCTTTAAAAATAAAAGCAAACTTTTCGTTTTGAAATGATCACAAGTACAACAGTGTTAAAAAATCTCTGGAACTGCAGCTCCACAATTTTATATTGAATTAGCCTTTAGCAAATAAAAGTATGAGTAGAAGTATTTTATACACCAGCTACATAGTCCATAATCTATTTATAGAAGCCGGAGAAGAACCCCTAGATTCTCACATCGTCGGTCAATCGATTTTCCAGATAAGATTATTATCAATAAAGCGATAATAAAAGCCGATGTTGCTTTAAAAAAAAAAAAGCTTTACACTTTATTCACGCAATGTAGCGCGAGAAAATATAACCGTTCCGCAAATTATCATTCATTAAACGAAATGAATGGCATTAAAGCGGTAAAATAGTAAATGGCAGAGCTGCCTTCAATTAGGCGCACGATTAACGTTTTCCATAGAAATAAATTATTCATGCGCGGCGAGAGCCTCTCCTCCCGCTGCCTGAGAGCAGTATATACCGCGACAACAAACTTTCTGATTCGCTGTATTTCAGGGCGAAAAGAGCGTTTTCTTGAAGAGTCATTATATAAAGAGTCCACCTACATAAGGACTGGGGCAACTCTGCAACAGATATATATCACCCGGCTGCTTTAAACCGCGCAATTGCAGGTCGTTCGCGAGAGACACTGCGATGCAGCCGCAGCAGCCCCTCCGCACCTCTGCTCCTCCACCTCCTCCTACTTTTACCTCCCACCGGCTTCAATTATAAAAATTCTGCGTGGAATTTTAGCTCACCTCGGCCTGACTACGCTCTATACGGGCTTCTTCTCCTCTTCTGCTGCCTGCGCCGCGTGAGTGCATCCCTAGCCTCGAGGGGTTCGCCAGCTCTCTTTAGAAAATGTTTCCACGCACTTCAAGATTTATCGTTCTACGCGCGGGCGCGCGGCTTTTCGCGTTTCGCACGACTCTCTCTTTCTCTTTCTCTCTCTCTCTCTCTCTCTCTCTCTCTCTCTCTCTCTCTCGCGAGGAGGAAAGTACTGGAGCTCTTATACTCGCTGTACCCGCAAGCGTCCGCAGCTATGGGTCTCTCTACGCCAAACAATGTTACCTCCGTAAAACAGTACGACGACGAACGCACTGTATTCGCCTCAACCTCCCAGCCACTCCACGGGGAAAGAGTAGCCCAGAGAGAAAGAGCGAGAGGAACATTTGGTGCTTTTAAGAAGAACTCCAACTTTTCCTCTCTGCACCTCTTCCACCTTTTAATTCAGCCTTTCTACCTCTCCCTCTCACCCGCCGCACTGCGGATGGTCACATCACCGGTTTCGCGATGAAATTGTAGCCGCGGAAATTTAAACGTACGCGCACCGTCCGATGCGGTCTATCTACCTCCTCCTATCCCCCTTCTCTCTCTCTCTCTCTCTCTCTCTCTCTACGCCGCAACTATACCACCATCAGCCCAACTTATGAATATTTACGCCCTCCCCCATCTGAATATGCATAGACCTGACAATGTATTATTTTTACTCGCTTCTGAAAAATCGATATCAGCCTGACTGCCAGAGAGCGGGAGAGAGAGAGAGAGACAAATAGCGCGCCACGCATCGTCAACTTGCCTACTCGCTTGCGCCAAACGACAATGAAACGAACGAACGGAGAGAGGAAAAAAAGGGACCGAGAGCTGGGAGAGGAAGTACACAATGAACTTTTGCTTACTTCCCCTTTTTTACTGTTTGCCCTCTGAATTTGCCCCCGCGCAAATGGTCATAACGTCAATATTCCGTCGATTGCATTCTACCACGGTAATTGCCGAGAATTTTTTTTTGTCCTAGCGCGGTTTTTTGCTGCTCGTCGTTTTTGATTCGAATCGACGTTAATTGCCCGCCCCTCACATTGACATACCTATAGGACTTCGTTTGTCGAAAACCAAAAAAGAGAGAAGAAAAATTGAGCACTCACCTTCATCGTCGATGCCGAACAGACCAACACCATCGCCGCCTCGTATACTGTAGCCGATTCTGGAGTCACCGCCAGGAGCATCGGCGTCTTTGGCCTTGACCTGCGTCACCAGACTGCCCACCGGCTGATTCTCGAAGATACTCGCCGACACGACGAAGTCGCTGAACACCGGCGCGTGCAGATTCTCGTTCACGTCCACTATTTCGATTATCAAGATCGTCTCCGAGGATAGCGCGGGCTCGCCTTTGTCGGTGGCCACGATCGTCAGGGTGTGGACCTGCCTGTCCTCGAAGTCCAGCTTCTGCATCGTCCTAATCGTGCCCGAGAGCTTGTCGATGACGAAGAAACCCTCACTTTCCATCTCGTCCGACAAACTGTATTCCACTACACCACCCGCACCTTCGTCAGGATCGGTTGCTTCCACGATTACCACGACACTCCATACCGGCACATCCTCCCTGACCTTGACTGTGTAACTCGTCAGAGCGAAACTAGGTGCATTGTCATTGACGTCTTCGACAGTCACGCGGACCAATGCCTCCGAGTGCAGCGGTGGATTATCAAAATCTGGTTCGTCCTTGTTGCCACCGCCCTTGTCGGTCGCCCGTATCCTCAGCTCATAAGAATCCTGCCGCTCTCTGTCCAATTTCCCGAACACAGTTAACACACCGGTTGTGCGATCCACCCTGAAGTCGTTGGTGTCGGTCAACAGGGAATAAGCTATTCGAGCATTCTCACCAAGATCGGCATCCGTAGCGTTGGCACGGAAAATGACTGTACCGTTGAGGGCATTTTCGGACACGCGAAAAGTAGCCAGGGACTTTTCGAACTTGGGCGCGTTGTCGTTGACATCGAGCACGCTGATGGCCAGCATCCGCGAGGCCGACTTCTGGGGCTTGCCAAGATCGTAGACCGTAATGTTGAGGAAGTACTCGCTTTCGGTTTCGCGGTCGAGCCGACCGATTACCCGTAGTTCACCGTTGTCCGGATCAATACCGAAAACCGAATCGCTATCACCTGCCGATATTCCGTAGACGAGTTTGCCGTTATAGCCCAGATCCCGGTCTCGTGCGACTAGCCTCGCTAGAACGTAGCCAAGCGGTGCAGATTCGTTGACGCGGATCTCGTTGGGGAAATCCAGAAATTCCGGGGCATGTACGTTCTCGCCGTACCTACTCGGCATCATGGTGTACTCGTCGTCCCTCGAGGGCATGTTGTTCTTTTCCGACGCAGCGATTGCCTCGGTGAGTCGTCTTGCAACGCCGGTATCACGACAGTCGAACGAACCCGTTTCATCCGACAGAATTTTGGATGGCGAACCAAGGTTTCGTTTTACGTTCACCAGATGTATTTTTAAAGTGTTGACATCGGCAAAATGTGTGCCATCGGTAGCCGTGACGTTGATAATCCTCTCTTGGGTCTTGAGATCCGACAGGTCACAGGCGATCGATAAGACACCGCTCGTGGAATCCAGTGAGAAGCAGCCATCGGCGTTCCCCGAAACTATCCTATAGTTGATGATGTTACCCGCGTCGAAGTCAATCGCCGAAACAGTTATGATCTCCGTTCCCACCGGTACATAGCGTCCAACGTGACCCACGCAATCAACCTTCTCGAATTGTGGTCGATTGTCGTTCACATTGCGCAGCTTGATCTTGAGCTGCATCTCGCTTTGCCGCCGATAAGGCAGACCCCAGTCGTTGGCGCGCACATGCAACACGTACTCGCGCTTCATCGTCTCGTAGTCGAGAAGCTGCTTCGTCGACACTACGCCTAAAAAGTGGTCAATTTCGAAAGGCACTCGCTTAATGTTGTCAATACTGTAAGTTATGTAAGCGTTTTCGCCCGAGTCTTTATCCCTGGCTACGACCTTGACGACAGAAGTACCCGCGGGCTCGTTCTCGTCTAGCCAAACCATCATTTCCGACTGTTCGAATTCGGGATCGTTGTCGTTCGTGTCGATCACGTAGATCACCACCTTGGCCGAGGATTGTTTTCGCGTACCGGCGTTGCCCTGGTCGACAGCGGATACGGTCAGCGTGTAAAAAGCTTTATTCTCGGCATCTAGGGTCACTGCTGTGTAGAGCATGCCGCTTTCGGCGTTAACGTAAAACTCGCCACCCTCGTTGCCGCCGACGATCTCGAGAAAGACCAGGGCATTCTTGCCCTGATCGGCATCGGTCACCTTTAATCTAATAACTGGGCTGTTGACGGGCGCGGTCTCGGGAACCTTGACTTCATAAATCTCGCGGCTGAAGATGGGTGCATTGTCATTGAGATCGGCCAAGTGGACGGGTACGGACTTGTAACTAAAACGTGGTGGAGTGCCGCGATCGACGGCGCGGAGGGTCAAATTGTAACCCTGGGGAGCGGTCTCGCGGTCGAGGAGCTTCAGCACTTGGATGCTGTACTCGCCGGGATTGGGGAGAGGACGAATGCGGAAGTAGCCGTCCGGATCGCCGCCAACGATCTCCAGGCTGGCTATCTCGCCGTGTGGTCCGGAATCGCGGTCGAGGACCTGCACGATGGCGTAGGTGTCGGCGTTCGAGTGCTCCATTATCTCGGGCAGATGGCGAACCGATATCTCGGGTGCGTGCAGGTTCACTTGGCGCACGTGTATCGTGAGCCGAGCGCTGCTGGCCCGGGGCGTGTTGCGGTAGTGGGCGCCGCGATCGCGCGCCAAAACCGTCAGCTCGTACATCGGCCGCTCGACGTACCTGCAATTCAATCGTGACAGAAGGGGCCGCTTTAGATTATCTTTCCACTTTAATGTTTTAATTTGGGGATTGAGATTTTTCGAGGCGGACATCTCGAAAGCAATTTTCTATACAGAATCTTCTTTATGAAAATTATCGTTTTAAAACCGCAAGAAATGATAAGTTACTGAAACAAATATTGTTTTATTTGACTTTTTCATGAATTTAACTTTTAATGAATTTCATGTCCAGAGAAATTAAAATTAAATATTTGATTTTAAAGCTTTGGCTTTTGAAAATAAAATAAAAGCTGTTTTATTTCGACATTAAAATTTTTTTACTTTTAAATATAAAATATATTAATTCTAAAGTAATAATTTAATCAAAATTAATATCTTCAAAAAGCTTACTTCATTTTGAACTTGTAAAAGCAATATGAACTGAGAGGTAGTATGTGCATTTAATTTATACAAGTAAAATATGTAAATATTAACTTTATTACTGAAAGTTAATGAAATATTTTTCATTTAGAAAAATGTAAATAATTCCATTTTGTTCCATTAATTTAATTATTATTTAGTTTAAGGTGATCTCTTTTTTGTTGTAGGTAAATGCACTCGTGAATACAGCCCACAACAGTTAAAAACAGCTACATATTACAAACATAGATAATTTGCTTTTACGCGTAATTGATGAAGAAAGTCGAATGTCACGTTATCCATTGATTTTTTTGGTGAAATTAATATACTCTTGAATTCAAATGCGGACATATTCACCTTTAACTAATATTTTAATATTTGACACTGTGTGAAATTAGTTTATCAATGTAGTTTTAATTAATACATTTGTTATTAATTGGCCATTGTCATCAATAATTTAAATGTATACGAGCAAATTAATTATAATTTAAATGGTGTATTCGTTTGTCAGAATTTGTAAATAGACCAATTATTAATTTGGAAATTTCCCGTCCCCTGTCAACTCGTTAGCATCATATTTAATATAAAAGCAATCGTAGTCCTCAAATGAATAATTCAAATTTGAACAATGAGCCTGTTTGAACGAGAATTCGGCTATGGATAAGTACAAAATGAACAGAGCTAATCGAGAGCTAATTAAAAGAATCATTACCTGAGCGGCCTCGTAAGGGTGACGACACCGCTGACCGGGTGCACAGCGAACTGCTCGATCTTCTCGGAGAAGCTGTAATAGATCTCGCCGTTCCTCCCGAGATCGGCGTCCTCCGCGACGACCTTGAGGATGCTGCGGTGCATGGGCGTGTCCTCGGTGACGGTGGCCTCGTACTCGGTCGGATAGAACAGGGGGTTGAGGTCGTTGGTGTCGAGAACCGTGACCGTGACGCTGGTCTGCGCCTCGAGCAGCGTCAGCCGGTTCTTGCCGTCGTGTCGCCTCGCGCTGGCCTTGATCTCCAGGACGTACCTGTCCTTGCGCTCGCGGTTCAGCACGTCGACATTCCCCGTCCGCGTCCTCAGCATCAGGAAGCAAAAGTCCCCCACCACCCGCTCCTCGGCCTTGAAGAACTTCTCCTTGTCCCCGGAGACGATGCGGTACTTGATCTCCTCGAAGCCCCGGGGCCTCCTGAGCTCGATGCCCATCTTGTCGTCGGGCACGACGTAGGTCTTGCCCATCGAGTTCTCGGGGATGGAGACGTTGTAGAGGCTGGAGGTGAAGCGAAACTCGTCGCCGCCGGCGGGTTCGCTGGCCGTCGAGGCCGCATCCTGCTGGGGCTGTTGGTGCGACTGGCGGTGGCGCTGCTGCTGCTGCTGCTGCTGGTCCAGGGGCCGCGGGCTCGAGGAGGAGCTGGTCCTCGCGAGCTTAGGGTTGCCGGTCGGGATCGCTAGGTTGAGGGCGATCGGACTGTCGTCGAGTTGCTGCCGCTCGATGTCCGGGCGCGCGGCGGACGAGCAACCGGCGCCGATCAGCCCCAGCAGCCAGAGCAGGTGCCATGGACTGCCGAGCAGCGGCGCCCTCTTCTTCGTTCTTCGCATCGCGCTAGCTCATTGTCGGGGCAGGCGAGGCCGCGTCGGAGCTCTTCTCAGCAGTGAGTCGCTCTCGAGGGCTTTACCATCTGTAACCAGAAAAAATCCCTCTCTTATAAACTTTGTTGATTCGGCTATTTTTTGGGTATAAATTATTGAATTATAAACTGTGCAAAAAGAAATTATGGTTGATTATGTATAAGCGAAATACTCTCATGAGTTGTATAGGGTTACTTTTTATGTCAATTTCACATCTTTGCAATGTACTGTATATAATATATAATTTATTATGAAATTATTTGCGATAAGCACAAAGCGATGAAAGGGAAAGCATAAAAACTAATTTATGGCCTTAGTCTGAATCGAACGTATCTCATCCAATTTTTCGGTGAATGGATTCGAAAAGTTGAATTCACCATCTCGACTTGCGAAGCTATAAATTTAGTTTTTCATGCTCATATATAATTGAGGAAAAAAATTATTTTTCTTTGCTAAGAGATTGATTCGCTGAAGGATAAGCAGACAATTTTCATGAATGTAAAGTTTGCTATTGATCATCGATGAATTTGTTCGATAATAGCTAAAAGTTAAATGACACGGATGAAGGCTAAAAAATCCACGTCTCGTAGTATATAAAATCGACGATCGCTCCTTTTAAAAAAACGATTCGCTCAAGCAATCACAGCAGAGCGCGTAATTTTATCGTCGCTCCGGTGCGCGCAATAAATTAATTTGGCGAACGACAGAGAAAAGACGAAGAGCATCGCGGCGCTCGGTGCAGGAGGCGGGAAGAAGAAGAAGAAGAAGAAGAAGAAGAAGAAGAAGAAGCAGCAGCAGCAGCAGCAATGGACGAGATTTATTGGGAGTATAAAACAGTTGCTCGGCGAACTCGATCGGGATAATCGAGGGAAAGCCTAGCCTAGTGTCGTATACATATAATGGTTGAGGGGGGGAGAGAGAGAGGAGGGAAGATGGGATATCTGCGGAGCTATCCGAACGCGCGCGAGCGACGACGAACGGAGGAAGCGGAGAGCGACGGCAGCAGCGGGCGACGACACGCGAGATTAGAGCAAACGCCAGCGAGAGAGAAAGAGAGAGAGAGAGAGAAAGGAGAGAGAGAGGGAGAGGGTAGAGAGCTCAGATAGCGTGTAACCGTGAGAATGTTATCGGATTCGTGTTTCCTGACGTGAATCTCTCTCCGTCGTCGTCGCGGTCTTCCCCATTGTTATCGACATATCAAGACACACACGCGCGCATTTTCACTGTCTCCCGCTCTCTCTCTCTCTCTCTCTCTCTCTCCCTCGCTCCTCCTCCTTTGCCTTTGTCGTCGTCTACCCCCCTCCCCCCGGCGCACGCCAAATCCGATCCTTTTAGCTTCCTCTCTTTTTCCATCCGAAAGATCGAATCCCCATTGCTGCAGCCACGCGTTCCTGTATAAAGCGCCGCTGCACTATAAGTGTACGTGTGTCTCTGTGTGTGTGCGCGCGCATGTGTGTGAGTACAGAGTTCTTTCTGGCTCCTTATCGACGACAGCCACACTCCGCTACACTCCATTACGCGCATTATGCATTGGACTTTCTCTTTTAATTTCCGTTGGCCCCTGCTTTTTCTCGCGACCCGACCCCTTTTTCTTTTGACACCGGCTACCGTTTGTATCGTGTATACTTACGCGCAGGGGGATATTAGCATCTAGACTGGGTGAGAAAAACTGCGAGGTTATTTAGCTGCGACGGCTTGCAGAAAGTCTCGAAAACTAGATAGAATTTGCAATTTTTCATATTTTTATTTACATGGAAAATAATTCTTTCGACTTCTTGAGCATATTATATATTATTATAACGATACCGTCTATACTATTTAAATATATAAACATAAGTATTTCAATGCCCCTCATTTCCCACCGTATCATACAAATCTGTTTGTACTCGTTTCTCGTTCGCCGTGTATCGAAGTCAAGAAGTAAAAAAAGAAAGCACTACCATATATATTTTGACTGCTAATAAAGCGCTTCATCGCGCGTCACTTCGGCAAGGCGCGCGTTAAGAAAGACTATCGCCGTACAAAAGGCGCGGCGCAGTAAATATCGTAAAGCCGTCGAGTGGAAAAACGAAATTAGAATACAAGGCTGCCGCTGCTGCTGCTGCTGCTGCGAGGATTAAGGGTCGAAGCCTCCGCGGGGCCGTAATTTAGGCGGAGAGCGATTTCGAGAGCAGCGACGAGGAACAAAACGACCCAGGAAATGATAAAAATTGAAATTTAGCCTACGTATAGTGAAGTACCTACGTGTATATATGTATATACGTACATACATCTGTCTCAGAACGGCTGGAAAATTTTGTCGACGAGAAAAATCAGCCCGCCTATTCTCGGATGTGAGGCAAGAACGAGAGAGCAAGAGAGCAAGGAAGAGAGGGATAGAGGAAGAGAGTGAGATATGGGAGGGAAAAAGGCACACGAAATATAACGATAACTAGAACTCGAGCATATGCGCCGCGAGAGCTTCTCTCTTCCCTCTCTCTCTCTCTCTCTCCCTTCCTCGCTCAGCTCTCGCTTATTTCTTTCTCCTTCCTTTTTTCTTCTTCGCTCTCGTCGAGGAAGTACTTTAGATTAGCCTATCTTTCGATATACGTACGAGCTGCTCTGCCTTCCGCGGCGCTCGTAAACTCGCCGACTTAACTACGGGACTTGCCGCCGCCGCCGCCGCCGCACACCAAAATAATTGCATCCGAGGCAATCTATAAAATCACGGCACGAAGCACGACGATATCAAGCTCAACTCTTATACGTGTGCGCCGTGTATGTGCGAGAGAGCCTCTTTTTAATTCGCTGGCGGAAAACAGAGTTTTCGGAATCTCGGGTTATTATCCGGCGGCTGCACGTCGAAACCTGGTATTTTCGTGCGTCCGGGAGATTTCTCGCGCAGCTCGATAAGGCGATTTCGCTCGTTCCAGTGAAATCGCCTATTCTTTGCTCTGTAGTAATTTAAAAACCGACTTGATTCTTCACTCAGCTCGAGTGATTAAATTAAAAATCCCGAAATATATGTCCGTTAATTTAGCGTTAAACTTGCGCGGTAATTGACGTAAATAGAGTGAAGGGGGCTTTGGTAGCCGCGCGAATTAAACCGTTCCTGTTGCGCTGGATAAATTAAATCGCTCAGCATATAAAGTATTATTATAGCAACTTGCAAAAAAAAATGCAAATTACGAATTAAATCGTTGAACGTTATGCTCGAACGTACTTAAAAGTAAAGGGGACAAAAAGAGGACCTTGAGAACTTTAAATAAAGACAAGAAAGTATACTTCATTTAAGGCGAGAGGGAAAAAACTTTTGACTATTCTTACTTTCAGGGGGATCCAACTGCCTCTTACATTTTTTGCATCTTATTTCAAGTAGAGATTATTCCTCGGTATAAGTCAACCTTTTTCAGCCCTGAGTAGCCACTCTCTCGGACATTTTTCTCGCTGAACATCACGTTCCCCTTTCTATGGGAAAAAAAGGTATTTCCTCGTATTTTCAAGACTCGAGGAACGACAAGTCTTAAATACCTACTAAAAGCGTATCCACTCTAACTTGATACGAAATATTTTCCCGCAACGATTCGCGAGTCTTCTTCTATGCACGAACATAAAGCCCAATTAATCAACGCGTGGATGGAAACAACAATTCATCGAATTATCCGAGCGTCTCGTTATTCAAAGTCGAAAAAATAAAAAAAAAACGAGAAAGAAAAAGGGAGGGGGGGGGCAGCCACGGCTGATAAGCGCAGAACTGAGACGAGATGGCAAAAAAGAAGCGGCGGCGCGGCGTTGAAAACTCAATGAGGAACGAGCGTTTCATACATATAGAAGAGAAAGAAATTAGTATGTCGATCGAAAATCGGTTTTTGCCACTTCCTTCCTACTCTCCGGTGTAAAATACCTTCTCGCTCGCGCACTTCTCTCCATATTTCACTTTGATTTTCCTTCCTCCCTTTCCTCGATTTTCTCGAGATCGCGGCGACGGCGGTGGCGGCGGGTATTAAAATCTTTTTTACATCGACTTCCTCAATAAAGCGGCGGAATCTGGAAAAGTTGTCGTCGTCGTCGTCGTCGTCCTCGCTTCCAGTGGAGGGAGTAAAATATCAGAAAGCAATTAGTGGGAATAGCGGGGAAAATGGCTTCTTAACAGGATCATTAGCGGAGCTTAATGAGATGGATCGAGCGAGCGACAGAGTGAGAGGGAGAAGTGTATATATATGCCCGCAGAAGATAGCAGAGAGAAAGAAATGACGAGTATAGGAAGTAAGAGATGGACGATAGCCGGGGGAGGCGCGCAGCAGAGGGACAGATGAGAGTCAACCAGACGGAAAGGAGGCCTTTTATTCAGCGCGTTGCCTTTGAAGGGACAGGGCCGCAAACCACCGTGAGAACTCGTGTGCCTTTGCCGCCGCCACTGCTGCTGCTGCTGCTGCTGCTGCTGCTGCTGCTGCTGCTTCTCGACTGCGCGCTTGGCTGCGTCCACAACAAAATGAGAGAAAGGGACTGCTGCTGCTGCGAGGAGAGCAGTGGCATCGAGAAAAACCGAGAGCTGCCCTCGCTGGAATTCCATGATTCCTGCAGCCTCCGGTGCCGCGCCGCAGCCGCCTCTCGAGATTAACTCCCGCGACTCGCGAGCGCCTGCAGCTTCCAAATGAAAGCCCCACAGCTAATTAAACAGCCCATACGCGCTTAGATTATGCAAATTGTAACCCACGGCTCGGCCGCCGGGCTACTGCTCTCCCCCCTTTTTTCCCTCCGTTTATTCCTACCCTCTTTTTCCAGCCACTTTCAAAGAGCTACGATTGGCCGCCTTGTACATCCGCTCGCATTTTCCTATCGAGAAAATATACACTTATTTTTCCCATCAATGTATTCAAAGTATAAGTGTGTCCTTTGGTGTAGGCCCGTCTATCAAAGAAATTCAAGAGTGTTTTGGGGGGAGCTGCTGCTGCCGGTGCACATTTCCAACTAAGTCCGGTAATCGAGGAAACTTTTAAATTAAAGCCGAGAGTCGCTCCTTGCTGCTGCTGCTGCCGCTGCAGCCGTCCGAGTTCCGAATATATATATCTAAGAGCGAATAGAATCCCTTGCTCGCGAGCAAGTCCGGATTAAGGGAGCGAGTTTTGGCTAATTCGCTGTCTTTAAGCTCGAATCTTCTGCTGTACCTCGTCTCTCTCTCTCTCTCTCTCTTTCTATCTCAGTTTATATTCGAAAAAGAAGCTAAATAGTCTCTCGCGATTAATTTTTATATACACATCGAATGAACTATTTATTTTCATTACTCGACTGCTCAATTATCGAGCTCCGAGTTAACGAGACGATTTTCGTACATATAAGACTAAGGCTGAATCGGAGAGAGATGAAAATCAGCGGTGGATGCGCAACAACTTTCCGATTCTCTTTGTAGCGCACCACCACCACAATGAATAAGCATGCGGCCGCAGACTTGGGAAATACTTGGCCGCGGAGTTTCTTCGGAGGAATTTACATTTGCGATTGGGCTGCGCGCCTCTATCTTCCGTGTTTTTCTCTCGCTTTCTTTCTCTATCTATCTATCTCTATCTCACTCGGTGAGAGACTCCCCAAAGATTCCCTATTAATTCAATTGGAAAAACTTGCGTTAATTTTCATTTCAATAGACGCCGCGGCCGGTAATCCCCCTCCCGTGAAATTCACTTTATTAGTGGCCCGCCTGGCGCTCAACTTTCGGCTTTGATTCGTGAAATATGCAGATTTAATTGTCAGTCCCTCTTGCCTTTTCAAAACTTATTAATTTTTTCCGCTCCTCTCTGCTCGAGCGACGACTTCATTCAGGCCCGCGACGAGCATAATTTACATTCATTCGCGTATATATATATATAAATATAATAAAGCGCAGCGCGCGCGAGACCCGCCCGAGCGACTCTCTCTGCAGTAGCAGTGTTTATTTAAAACGAAAAAAAAAGGAAAACGAAGGATGAAAAAAAGGGCCAACGGCTTAAAAAAGAAAAATATATCAATGCACTTTTATTGCTTTAGGCCAAATCGCGCGGGGCTTATGTCGCTGTATTCAAATTGAATGATATGCATATAAATGAAAATATTGGCGCGGAGTTGCCTTTAATCTTTTTTTATTGCCCGCATCCCTCTCTCGCTCACTCTCGCTCGCAGCACGTCGCTATACTCTTTCTCTCGTTCGACCAAATTTTATAAAATTTTTTTAACATTTTAATAATTGATTGATTCTGACTGGCGGGAGAGAAAAAGTTTTCCCAAATTTCAATGGAAAAATGGCTCGAGAATTTTCCAATCGTTGGCCAATTGTACACATATATCTTCACCTCGGCTCTCCCACTCTACTTTCATATTACTGGAATGTCAGATAATAAATCAAATATCATGTTTGATATATTAGATAAAATGTGAACGACCAAATGTTTTTTGATTAAAAACTTCTTTATTAAAACGCTTTGAGTACTCGAGACGAGCTTTTGCAATTTATTATTTTGTATGTCAAGTTATATAATTTATATAATAAAACGTTGGCATCCAATTGCTTGCAACTCGGTTGAATCCCGAAAAAACTCTTACCACAGTTATCTAATTTTCATTAATTAAAGTATATTAATAGATTGAAGAAATGAGAAAATGTTGTGTAAAGGATTCAAATGATTCTTTTCTATAAAAAGCAGTAATTAAGCTGTTATAAAGAAACATTAAAAAATTATAAAAATAATGAATCTCATTGAAAAAACAACTCTTCTGTATTTAAAAAAAGGAAATGCTCAATGAGAACCAAAACAAAAAAAATCTTTTAGAAAAAGTCTTTTTGAGAAGAGAGCATTTTATTAAACGTCTCTTTTGTCGCCGTAGAAAAATATAACTTTGCTACAGAGACTTTTTTATTCGCGGATACTCTTTCAGCGCATTATTAATAACGAGTCAAACGCGCTCTTTATGAAAGACAATCCTTTCACACATTGACATTCGAAAACATTAATATTGCTCAATATAGCAATTTAATTAAAAAGCCTTTGAGAAAGCAAAGTGCCGGGCACAATCAGTTCTCCGCTTCCATTGTAATACGATAAAACGGGCGAGAATCCGGAGGAAAAGAAGGGCTTCATTTTTATTGGGCGAGAGGAAAATGGAATCCGAGCGCCGGTCCGAAGCTCCTATATAGCGTCCTATTATATACGAACAATATAAAAAAATATATATATGGATACCCACACACATGTTTATTTGTAGATGTCAAAAAGGAAAAAAAAACTCGCAGCAGCATCTCCTCGACGAGATGGAAAAGTAAAAAGCCCAAGGATGCCTTC
Source organism: Megastigmus dorsalis (assembly GCA_900490025.1). Lineage (NCBI taxonomy): Eukaryota > Metazoa > Arthropoda > Insecta > Hymenoptera > Megastigmidae > Megastigmus > Megastigmus dorsalis. The sequence continues at coordinate 58,967 of UELU01121662.1, read as the reverse complement.
CACTTGACTTTTATCGCCGCGACGCTGTCCAAACATCCAACAGCCTCTCTTATATCCTTTTCCACTTCCGGATATATTCGAATTACTCGGATTTATTTTGGGTCATATTGAAAAAAAAGCGACCGCCTTCTTTTCTCCGCTGGGTACATCTTCGCATCGACGCGCCGCTCAGGAGGAGTCGTACAAGGAAAAATTAATTACCAGACTTGTAATTTATGAACAGCAGAGCAGTGTATCAAAACGAAGGAGCGAGGACAGGAGATATCGCATTGAGGGGGGAGAGGAAAAGCTACTCGAGGGCCTCAGCTAATTATAGATGGTTGATTAATCTTTCTCATCTGTGCAGGAGCAGAGAGACAAGCAAAGGATCGCGAAGGGGTGGAAGCTGGCGAACCTCTCGAAAAGTAACTCACAGTTCGTTCGTTCGGCTTTTGCTACACTCAACGAGGGGGATGAACGTTTTCCAAGGAAACCACGAATCAGGACTTGCCGTACCAACCAACTCTTTTCTGTCTCCGTAGTCTTTTTCTCTCGATTAATCGTCGGTAATGCTCGAGCACTGCAGAGCGAATACGAATTTGATGTGCAATATTTATATGAATAAGATCCACTTAGAGAGAGAGAGTAGTAATTCTCCAAAACAAAGGCCCTTCAAGGACGAGCAAAGTTGATCCTTTTCTTGCGCTCATAACCGCAGGGAATTTCGTGAAAGGACTTTTTCAAGTGCGTCAGCTATTAGCTTTCAGAAAGTCTGTAATGGGTAAACTGTCCATCACGCATCTTAGCGAGAGAGCGAAGTTTAGCCGACGTAATTCAAAACGCGAATCAAATAGAGACGGTTAATGTATCCGTCTTTGTTGCGGTAAATAGCGGCGTGCATCCCGGGTACAGCAGCTTCCAATTAGTTGTTTATGATTACATTCAAAGTTTTGGAATTAATCCCTTCGTTAGCGCCACAGCTGCTATATAAATCTGAATTTACACTCCAGGTTAATTGTGAAAATGCCTATCCCGTAACACTACTCACTTACCCTCTTCTCTCGTCGGCGCTTAACTGCCACGCATTATTCTCGCGCAAAATTATAATTCAGAGTTAGAATTATTTTATTTTACATGTACGTTTCTCCGCAACGCAATGGGAGGATAAAAGCTGCACCTTTGCATATAACTGTTAAGGCTTTCGTCAGTCTAGCTTTCGTGCGTGGATGTGTTGCGAAATCTGAATTTTTGAGACACTGCGTATACTTCATAACATCTGTCCCTTTTGTTCCGCGTAAAGTGTTTCGAAGAAATAAGAAACTTTTTCGGGACAATTGATTCGCAACAGACTATACGTCAAAAAGTCAGAAATGAATGGAAGTCGAGTTGGCTAATATCCATGATTTGGTCGAGCAAGTAAACTGACTTATAGGCTCGTCTAAAGACAAAAGAAAGCAAGCGAGGTCGGGCAGGCGAATTTCATCAGAGCCTAATTGCACGGCACATATATAGCGGAAGCAGCTAAAGGGTCGGTCAGGTGAATTAATTCAATTAGACGAAGAGCATGAAGCGTGTTTATTGTCCCATGTTTAGGGTCTCTCTCTCACACACACACGGGCACACACGGGCACACACAGAGAGGCCAAGCAGAGAGTCAGTGGTATATGCGAGGGGAGAGGGTGGGGAGGTCGGTATTGGCCAAGTCGAGCTTGGTGTACAAAGACGTACAGAGAGGAGGTAAGGGACAGGAGTCTCCAGACTGTTTGCACCGCTCCGAGGGATCCGCCACTAAAGGAGCGAATCGAAAACGGCCGCTGGGATTCGGCAAAGGACTGTGGGCAACGTGTGCCTCTCTCTCTCTCCTCACGTCCCCACACACACACACACACACACACACACGTACGCGCACACATATAACGGCGTCTTAGGAGGAGCGCCCACGTCCAACTACGGTCCAACGGGCCGATCTGCGCGAGCGGCGCGTTATCGCCGCTGTAAACTGGGTTACGCCCAACTAAACATATCCATTACCTCCGTCGCTCCTATACATATGCACTACACACACACACACACACACGCGCGCGCACACACGCGCACAACTCCGCCTTTGCCTTTCTTCCTGCGCCGTGCCGAGCGAGCCCCGTACATGGTAAATGAGAATTGACGATAGCTCGTGCAGCTCTGTGTATGTGTGTGCGCGCGTGTGCGTGTGTGTGTGCGTGCTCGTATATACCTACGCTCTGCATTATCATTCAATTTGCTCGTGCGCTTGATTAGAGACGCGCGCTTGCATAATAATGCGGATGACAAAATATAAATGCTTAGTCCGCGCGCAACGACGAGCGGCCGCGTGCGGTGCGAAAATTATGGTGACGCTGTAGTTTCTCTTCGCGGGTCGGTACGGCAGCTCACCTCTCCTCTGCTATACGGCGCTTTATGCGCGCTCTTTATAGCCGTGAGAAATCGCCTCGTCAGAAATCTGAGCGCAATATTGAAAATTACGCGCTCTTTACGCAACGGTAATCGTAAGCTCACGCATGTGTGTGTGTGTGTGTTTCGCGTCGTATGGAAGAATTAAGTTATACACAGTCCGTGGAGAGAGAGAGATATATCAACGGATTGCGCAAGTATTTTAATCTCGTCCACAATGGCGGTCACTGTGCGGAAAGAGATGAAACGGAGAGAGATGATCGAGACGAAGATTGGAGGGAGAGGGGGGAGAAAAAGGGACACGCCAAGTAGGATAACACGGGAAGGTTCAACTGCGGGCAACGGCAGCGATATTACCGTGGCATATAGCGGATTATAACGGATGTATCGTTGCTCCGCCGAGTATCCGGTGAATGATTAGGGGTTATATGGGGAAGAAAGCATCTCTGACCGCTTTTGCGCGAGGAGAGCGCAGATAAACATAGCCGCGCGTGTTGTGCACGCACGTGCGCCTCTGCCATGCATTATTCGCTGGCGGAAAGGGAGAGAGTGAGAGAAATCGGACACCGATACGATGCGCGCAGCTCTCGTGATTCGCCTCGAAAATGGACCGAGACCGCGACCTATCGGATGTATCCGATAAGTACCACTCGTCTCTGGCTCTTTTGTGCACGGCTCTGCTGAGCTGATTTCTCCGAATTTTTTTCCTATTCGAACTCCTGCCGCTTTCCTATATATACAATCATAATGATGTACACTCTAATATTGCTTTAGCTGGTCGGTATAATAACTAAATAGAGGGAATTATTATATAGTGGGAAACTAGTTTCAATATCTATATTATCCGCGGTTATTAATCAAAATAGAGTGCGACGTTTGCTCGGAACACGCACAGCGTGTACACATTAATTTCTCTAAATGAATCTAGAATTCAACCTAATTTAGCCGGCATTGCCATTTTAACGAGAGCAGCAACAGCAGCAGATCACGAGGTCTCTCCACCGTATACTCGCAATCGCTCGCCGCCTCGTCATCAAAATTTCTTTCCAAGAAAAATGAATGGAGCGCTTGTTTTATATATATATATATATATATCTACAGAAATTTTTAAACGCTCGCCTGCACGCGTGCACAATAAAAGCGAGTCGAAAAATATTGCCACGCTCTGGATATTACACAGAGAAAGAGAGAGAGGGAGAGTCACGCACACACTATCGCTCGGTCTCGCGAGTTTACATATGGCCAGATAAGATAAAAATTCCGTAATACCTCGGGCATGTAAGCTCGGAGAGACGGAATAACACGGAGAGAGAGAAACAGAGAGAGCCGGCGCAGAATGGAAATAGTTGGAGGAGAAAAAGAGAAATGGAGTGAGAGAGAGAGAGAGAGAGAGAGAGAGAGAGAGAGAGAGTAATACCGCTCGCATATAAGAGTCGAATAAATATTAAAGGCTTTGGCCGTCCGGGGATTTGTGCTCGAGCGAGAGTCAGATAAAGAGAGCACGTGTGCGAGCAGAGTGTTCGATCGCAGCTTTTTCGTGTGTGGGATCGACGCTCGGTGTCGGCGGCTGCAAGGAGGAAAGCTTTTCTCGAGCGCCCAGCTAGCGCTACCTCTACTGCCTCGGCGCTTTGCGCAATCGGTAGTTTCGATCTGCTCGAGTTTCGGGCGCCAAGTGTCCGACGATCGGCAGAGTTTACGAGGCTGCGCTGTACTTCATGACATACCTACATACGCGGGACAACGCATTCACACACATGCAGATACGGGGGAATATATCGCGGCGATAGTGTCTATATAGGATACTAATCGGCTTTGGGTGCTTTCGTATATATCGAGAGCCTCGTCCGCCCACTCAGCATGCCCCACCCCGTCTGTCATCGAATCCGTAGATTTTCCTACGGGCCCGTGTGCCTGTGTGTGTTTGTGTGTGTATGTGTGTATGTGTGTCTGCGTTACGATGTGTACGAGTATAGGTGATGACGAGCCGCCAATGTGTGGCATGGGGGGGTTATTCGTGCGCGATCCCACGCGAACGCGCATCCCGAGGTCCGTGTCCTCTGTACTCTATATCGGCCCACTACGTGTGACAGACTCGTTTTATTCCATCTCGCTTTGGTGCTGGTGCTGCTGCTGCTGGTCTGCATGCGTGTGCATGTACTGGATTTTTCGGCTCGTTACAACCGAATATAACACACGACCGAACCTTTTTTTCCCCTTCCTTTTCTCTCGCGCTCTATCCGGCGAAACAATCACTTTTACACGTCAATTTTGTCGATCTCTCGCACAGGTTCGCGCCCCGTCCTCCCGCAACAAAAAAAAAACGAAAAACGAGAGAAGATATTCCGTTATAAAATGAATTTTAGTCGCGCGAAAAAAGTGAGTGTGTGCAATGAGCGCGCGGTTGAGAGAAACGATCATAGGACAGTTTTAGGTTATGGTTGTTGACTTAGTTTTTGCAGCTCGAGTTGGCCGCACGCTGCGCGCGAAAATGTCCCAATGTAGTCAGCTGGAAGGGAGAGACAGAGAGAGAGAGAGAGAGAGAGAGGTCGGTTAAGTATAGCCTCTCTCTCTCTCTCTCTCTCTCTCTTTTGCTGTGCGCTGTAGTAAATCAGTATATCACCGACTGACAGATGCATGAATAGTTTGTTTCGGATGTCCCATTGGCAAGAGGTGGAGAAGTGGAGGGAGGCGGCGGGCGTCGGTGGCCTGTGCATCCCCCCCACCCCCACCCCCTCGTAAATAACAAAAAAGCGATCGTTATATACGGGGATCAAAAAAGCACGAGTGTGTGTGTGTGTGGGTGTGTGTAAAAGACGGGAAAAAAACAAAGGGAGGGAAGGGAAAAAGAAATAACGGTGAATTATTGCCCGAGTCAGCGGAAAGTCAGGGCTACGCGCAGCAGTGCAGTGCCAGCCGAGAGAGAGAGAGAGAGAGAGAGACAGCCGAGGTGTCTATAATAAGGGTAGGTCTGGCAATTGTCGCTTATCTCGCGACTAGCGCGCGCACACACAGAGAGAGAGAGCGAGAGAGCGGATTCGGTCGTCGTTAATCACGTTATCGAGGCAGTCGGCATACCTCGCGGCTTTCCACTCTCTCTCTCTCTCTCTTTCTCTCTCCCTCTCTCTCGCTCTCTCCTGCTACAGTGCGAGCTTTGCATTACACTCGGCCCCTTAAAGTAATCCTTTTCTGTCTCTCTCTCTCTCTCGCTCCACTCGGTCTCTACTCGTTAATTCCACACAATTCTCTCCGGCACTCGCTCCATCGCCGCCGCCGCCGCCGCCGCCGTGCCACCGAGGGAATTGTTTGAGAAATAACGTCATTCGATTCACGCGCGAGCACAAGCCCACCGGCAAGAGCTTCATTTTAACAACGGCTTTGCGATAGATCTCGCGCGGCTCACCTTTCTTTCTTTCCCTCTCTCGCTGTCGCTCTTGCTCTTTTTTTTCTCGGCGAATAAACAAATCGACGCGATGTTCCCCGATCGACGACATTTTTGCACCTGTTCGAGAGAGAGAAAGAGAATAATGGGATGGGATGGATGCAAGAGAAAAAGATCGAGAGAGTAAAAGGTATTGTGTGTTCTGCATAAAGGGAGGGAAATTCGTTGGTGAAAAAAAATGCTTCAATTTACTGCGTTCGATGAGAATCGAGTTATTTTAGATCTGATGGTATTCTTTGATTATTCAACTGTGAGAATCGCAGTGGGACGTATAGTAAATTCATTTTCTAATAATGAATCGTGACTCTTGCTTCAATCTCGTTTCTGATCAGTGATCATAGTTTCATTTAAGTCAATTATATTATATAAATATAATTCCTAGTGGAAATTGCTGTTCATAAATTGTATTGGGTGACATTTGGATTTCATGTGTAATTTCTTTGGAAGGTCTTTATGTATAGTTTATTGTATGGTTTGCCCTATCGATCCCAGTAGTTCCAAAAAAATATAATAAGTCGCGTACTACTACAAAATTCAATAGTCGCTTTATAGAGTAGAACCTTATGTGAAATAATGTAACAATCCGGTTTGATTCCACGTTCAGTGAACTTGATACGGCTCCCCTTTTTCCAGCTGCGAACACTCTATTTATTTATCTACACATTGATATTTAATAATATTACACCGACTATACCTGCACACTTCACTATACGTTGAAAGCCATGCGCGAATCCGCTCAAGTACTATTGCACCCCAAAACTATCATAAAGTATAGTTATAAACGTTTCATACCAACATCTCGGCCACACTCCCGCAATATAATTTCTCCCCATAACCCGTACGACCATATAGCGCAGACGTGCGAAAGAGCGAAAAGTGGCTTGTAGCGCAAAAAAAAAAGAGAGATAGAAACTCTGCTGCTATGTAACGCGCGAACGCGACTGGAAAATCTTGGACACCGCAGGTGGCTTCAGCCTCTCTCTTACATCGAGAGCATCATGCACACGCAGCGCGACTGCAGCAGCGGCACATCATTTCCCGTGCCTCTCGCGACTCTACCGCAGTTACAACTCTCTCTCTCTCTCTCTCTCTCTCATAAACATACACTGCTGTTGCGCGCACTCGCACACACAGAGGCGCGGGCGAAAAACGTGGAAGCAGGGTAGAGAGAAGCAAAAGCCGTCGAGACGCGGCGCGAGTTTCGTGCATTATAAAAGCGCAAAGGAGAGACGGAGGAAAAAAGTAACGCGAGAGCGAGGGGGAGGAGAAAAACAAGTGGCGAGCGAAAATATAACTACGCCGTGATAAAGTAGTACGTGCAGCGCAGAACGAAACAAGCGTAAAGACGCGGGAGCGGAAGAGAGAGAGAGAGAGAGAAATCGAGAGAGAGGATGGCGAGCGATACACATATATACACTGCACATGGAGGCCGCGATGAAGAGAGGGCCGGAAGGAAAGAGAAAAAAAAGAGTCCGGGGAAAATGAAAAATGAAGAGGAGCGGGACGGGGGAGGGAAGAGACTGGGAGAGAAGAAAGATACACGGAACGGACGCTATTGTACACAAAACTGTGAAAGATTATCTATCCGCACGCAGGCTGTGCGCGATGCATTGTTCGGCCGCCGCAGCCACCGCCGTTCTCTTATATTTTTTCGCGAGAACACACGAGAGAGTAACGAGAGAGAGAGAGAGAGAGAGAGACAGAGAGAAAGAGATGACTCCAGCTCCATCCGCACACGAGCCCGAAAAATCAACAGTTCGTTTTTTTCCAGCAACCGCCGCGGATCTATCGTTAAAATATGCGAACCAACCGGCGGCGGCGGCTCATTGATAAGCATCGGCTCGTCCCATAAGTACCGACTATCCGCAAACTCTCATTTGAATTCGTAATGAAGCTCATTGCGGCCTCCCTTTTTTCCCTTGCACCGCGCAATTTTTCACAATCAGCGTGCAGGTGCATACACGCGTAAAAATCCGGGAGGCTGCGGGAAAGTATTTGTTTTGGGAGATTCGCGAAAAACGTAGGCTGCAATTATCCATCGCCGAGAGAGAGAGAGAAGAGAGAGAGAGAGAGAGAGAGAGAGAGAGAGAGAGAGAGATGGAGAAGCACTTGTCGCGCACTGTGAGTTATATGTATATATATATGTATTTGCTCGGCTAAAGATAAACTGGAAGTCACTCACGTCGCTGGGGTTAATCGCTAGTTGACCCAATTCTATTCCGCCCTCGTCTTAACGCGCTGTTAGAACAATAAAATATGCGCTCGGCTAAGTTTCTTTCTTCTTCTCCTTCGCCGCCTCGGAGTTTCTACGTTCCTCTCTTTCTTCTTCTTCTTCTTTTTTCTTTTAAATCTCTTATTCAAATCCCTCTAGTCCCTATTTTAGTAGACGCTCCCCGACGTTTTCGACGCATTCGTTATTCGCACCTGCGTGTGTGCCTGAGCGATGTTTACCTTTCGGCTCTCGAAAACACTCTAAGCAATCGAAATTTGAATAAATTAGAGTGGCTATATGTATAATGTTAGAAGTGAATGAGAATACATATAATGAATAATAAACGTTTGTTTCATGAATTTTTAATCGAATATTTGTGTAATTGTAAATCAGACGAAATTCAGCAATCGACTGATTGATTTTCATCGATTTTACTCATAATTTCGAGTTGAACAGCATGATTTTTGTATACTGATTTACATTTTAAACGAATGAGAATAAGGGACATGCACACAAGAGTCAATTAGTAGAGCCCGTAAAAATTAGCTGAAACAACATTTGTTTACCTTTTACAAACACATTTAACACATACGTACGCGTACACGCAAACACACATTCAGATTTCTTAGGGTCTCATCGTCGTCCCCGGAGGGGAGTCAAGCGTTTTTTTACGAGACACGTCACATTTAAGCCCGAAGAACGGGACATCGACGCGCATTAAAAAAACAAAGGGAAGCAAGACGAAAAACAAAAGCAGCAGCCAGCAGCAGCAGCAACAGCAGTGTAGAAGAAGAAGAAGCACAAGTCAGTAGCGGGAAAAAGGTACGAGAGGTAAAAATTAAGGGAAGAACAAGCAAAGAAAGAGAAGAAGGAAAATAAAAGCGAAGTGAGTCCACTCGAAGCAATGACTGCGAGAGGAAAGAGAGAGGGAGAGATGGAGTGGCGCGAGGTCAATGCGCTCTGGAGGTGCATTGCCTCGAGGATGAAGGGATAAGAGTACGGAGTATAAGAGAGAAGAAGAAGCAGCAGCAGCAGCCACAGCAGCGGAGAATCGAGCAAAGAAGAAGGCGAACGCTAGAATTACAAGAAGCAGCAGCAGCAGCAGCAGCCCAGGCGACGCGGCCGCCGCGGATATATATAATATATTAAATCGCGGTGCGACGAGCGGTGCAGCCAGGCCAAGAGTGCGAGGCATAATGCGCGAAAAGAGAGTGCGCGCGGTATTCGGTGGGCGCGGATGAGAGGCGAGGAGAGGCGAAGGGAGAGAAAAAAAAGGAGGTGAAACACATCGCTGCTCCGCCACCGCAAGACGGGAAAAAGCCCCCCCCGCGAGAGTCGCTCTAATCGCTGGCTTTTAACCGAGCGATTCCGCCAGCTTTTCTTCTACTCTCTGCTCTCTACCTCTCTACCTGCGAGTCAGACTGAACGTATTCAAGATTTGCGTGCGCGCTCAAAGTTTCGAGTGCACGATGACCCGTTGCACAGTGGCTACGCCGAAATATGTAACGGCGTCGTTTCTCCGACCTCGCGGTAAATCTAATAAAATGAAATGTTGATAGGACGCGACAGAGTTTATCGAATTTTTGTCTTGTAATATTTCCTTGTTGGATTTGATATTGCGATAGATGGTGAAACAAAATTTGATGAATAATTTTTATCGAAATAGTCGATGTCCGATCAAAAAGCGTTCCACAAACGGATTGGTTCCTTTTTCTCCTTATATATAGTTTGCCTCTTAAGTACATTTCCAAGCTGTGCTGCTGGGAGTCGCAAAATCAGAAACAACCTCGGCGTGTACAATATTAATCTCGGTTTACGCAGCTACAGCGCACTTCCGCTGCTGCAAGTGTCGAAACACCCCGGTACACACAAAGCCACTACTACTGCTGCGCTGCAAGCGCCCGGCCGCAGCAGAAAACTTGTTCGAAACAATTTTAAAGCGCACGCGGAGAGAAAGGTGCAACAGCCGCGGCAGCAGCGGCCTCGAAGGCTTAAATAATAACGATTATCGGTGCGCGCCGAAAGTGCAATGATTTAACGACTGCATAGGTCGTAAAAAAGGTATCGGCGAGCTGGGGCCCGAGAGCGGAGGAGAAGAGCAGAAGAAGAGAGAGAGAGAGAGAGAGAGAGAGAGAGAGAGAGAGCGAGTGGTTTTAAAAAGGAGCAGAGAGCGAATGGGGGAGGGGATGGGGGGATGCGCATCCTGGACCGAGCTGCTGGCAAGGTAGAAAAAGGCAGAAAGACTGCACACTGCAGGTGGAGGGGAAGGGGAGATAAGCGGCGGCCGGCAGGTGCGCCCAAGCTGCCACGGACGAGCATAACAGCAGCAACGAGCAGCCAGCAGCAGCAGCAGGAGCGAGGCCTGGGATAAAGCGACGTTATGCACCGGGATGCGAATTCCCGTAATTAGGCTGCTGCTGTTGCTGCTGCTGCTGCTGCTGCTGCGCCAGGCACACACCGAGTTACGAGCGAATTTCACGTCAGTGTGTGTGTATATGCGTGTGTGTGTGTGTATGCGTAATGCGTCGGACGACGAGTGCGCGAAATTACTTGCTTCTCTGTCTCTCTCTCTCTCTCTCTCTCTCAGTCTCTCCCTCTTTTGTGTGCGGCGGCGAAGAAACAGGCGGAGGAATTTATTTAAAAACTTGATTGAAAATATGCCTGGGTAGAGAAGGAGAGACGAGGGGAGAGAGAGAGAGAAGCTTGGGAAATCGGACGTAGGCGCGAGAGCGAGGTTTTCTTTTTATCTCGTCCAGGTGCGCGGAACGTGTTTGCGCCTTTATCTGCCTGCTATGCGTAATTAGTCGGATTTTCGAGTTATTGGCGACGAGAAGGAGGAGGAGGAGGAGGGAGAGAGAGAGCGAGTATATACACGCGTTAAATTGCTGTTTCTCGGATACGTTAGTTGGGTAAGAGATGCGCCGCGTGAGATAATGCTGATTTGAGTTTCAATGTTGCGTGCAAGGGTAATTTACAGAAATCGGTACTTTCCAGCTGTGTACATATAGCTTTGGGTATACGTACGACGACTTACAACGATATTTTGTCGCTATAAACAAGTGATGATCTTTCTTTTTTAAAAAACAATTTTTCCATCATGCAATCTCAAGGCGTAATTGGATGTACCAATGTGTGAGATGTTTCCATTTAACTTAAATACAACAAGTAGAATATTGAATTTTCTGCCAATTCCGTCAGAAATTTTTGTTCGTTATACTATATTTACGAAATACTGGAAATAAGACTATAAATAGAATTGTTGTTTTGAATGCCACTGCGTTTATACGCAGATGTACACACCTGCATACGTCGCTCACATCGATTTGCGTTCCCAGAAACAGGCCTCGCACATGCCATAGAAACGTTTGGAAACATTTTCCGCATAGCGTATCCGCGGAAGAGCACAGTACAATAGACAAAGAGAGAAAGAGAGGGTCGCTGAGTTGGGACAATTAGCGCCTCGCCGCTCTCAAACACGCGATACGTATAGTCTGGCCGATCGGTAAAAATCCTCGCAGTCCCGCGAGCGTAGGAAGAAGTCGAACCTCAGCCGCAGCAGCAACGTCGGAACAAGAGCTGCAGAATGAGAATGCGAGACGAGGAGACAAGAGAGAGAGAGAGAGAGTGAACCTTCTCGGCCGCTCCTTCAGTTAGCAACAGAGCGACGAAACGGCAAAAGATTCATTAGACGCGCGCGCGCGCGAGAGAGAGAGACAGAGAGAGCAAGCGCTTCAGTCGCGATGCTGCTGCTGCTGCTGCTCGTTAGGACAAATTAGCCGAGGGCTAATAAGTATAGACTGACGTCGTTGGACGAGGGCGAGGAGCGAGCGTCGAAACGTCAACCCGCACCGAGAGACGTCTTCGTCTCAACACGCCCTTCTCCTATTTTTGTACTTAGGGTATACATCAATCTCGAGCACGCGCCGGTTTTTCACCGGCGCGCCGTCGACCGGCTCTCTATATATAACACACCGGCGCGCATCAGCGTCGTTTTCACGCGTTTATATAGAAAAGGCCGCCTAGCCGTGGAATTGTACTGGAAGAGGGAAACTTTTCTTTTCGCGTGCGCGCCGAAATGCGGAGGATGCGGAGGCGGAGGTGGAGGCGGAGAGAAGGTGGTGGCGGTGGAAAAAGAGAAGAGACGATCGCCGAGCACAATAAAGAAAGCTTTCGGTGTGCCATCTGCTCGCGCGTCTTTTATTTCTTACCATTGAGCGGAGAGGAGCAGCTACAGCAGCAGCTCGTCGTTGCCGCTAGCTCTTGTGTCTCTCGCAGCTCTCTCGTACCTCGAATCGAGTCGGCTTGCCTCGCGCGCACACTCACACACACACACACGCACACCTACACAAGCCCTTGTCTGCGTGAGTTTGTACTCCTCTATACACTCCTTTTTCGTATAGCCGCGTCCTTCCTCGAGACTACCCATACACCTTCAATTCCATCGCTGTGCGCACAAGAGTTTTAAAGCGATAGTCGGCGCTATAATGATTCCTTTTTTACGACTGGACGATTCACTCGCTCTCCTTAATTTTTTTTTCTCCTCCTCGCGCGCGCTCGCTCGTTTTCCCTTTATCTCGGCCGGACAAAGAGCGGAAGCCGACGAGAGAAATATACCTATAAGCGCTGCTGGAGGGAGAGAGGGAAAGCCTCGGGACAGGCTGCTGCGGAGCTCCGTGGAGCCTGGACTCGTTGGAGCCGGCGTTTTTTCCTCGACAGATTCTTTCGACTCTTCCGGAGGGTGCTGCTATGCGCGGCGTCAGCTCAACCCCTCGATACTCGGCGCCACTGCGCCTCTCTCCTCGCTCAGCTCTAGGCCTGTCCGATTCCCTGCCTCTGTATATATAGATTTTTGGGGAAAAAATCGGGACGGAATCTGCTCTCTGGATTTATAACGATGATGCTAGAAGCTATTGTTAGATTGTTTATTTTTAGTTGTAAGTAGAGCGGCGCTAATAGGATGCGAAATGCTCTCTCCTGATGTGTTCCTAATTAAAAGATATAAATATTTTACTCGACATAGTATAGAAAACGTTCTATTTCTACATTTTTCAGACATTTTTCCAACATTCATTGCACTAAATAATATTAATCTTGTATAAATTATATGTATCTCTTATTACAGTCTTGAATAATACAGTGTTCATAAAAACACCAAGTCGCTTATATAAAGTTCACTTTGTGTTAAAAAAAGATCACCTTCCATTCTTACAAGTTTTGAAGGACAAATCAACACGACTACCTGCAGTCCCAGGTACACGCGTTGCAGCTGGCAAATTCATCAATTTTCGGAAAATTCCAGCCGAGTACTTTTCCTCTCGTTCCGTCCAACGCGGATTTTCCTGCAGAATATTCGCCATGGAGAGTTAAGTCCGCAAGAGGAGAGCGAGACAGGGACGTTCGGTTACTCGCTCTCCGCCGCGGTCTTCATGGGCAGGATGAGTCATTGCACGCCGAGGCTCTCCGAGAAGTGCACGCGCAAACCGATCCGAGGGAGAGAGAGAGAGAGAGAGATACCGGTTTTTCGCGCAGCGGTTTTATAAATATACAACCTGAGCTCTTCTCTCTCTCTCTCTCTCTCTCTCTCTCTCTCTGCCAGCTCGTCTTTCCTTCGTTTTCGCGGTGCTTCCTTCATTGCGATTCGCATCGAGTACAGCGAGAGACTTTCTTTCCTCTTTTTCTGCGGATATGCAGAATTTACATGTGCGCGAGCCGATCATTTTTTTCATGCACAAAGCAGTACTTCGAACTCAGGCTCTCGGAGAGAAACATCGGTGCAGCTTTCGGACGTAACAACGAGAGAGGAAACTTCCCCTGTCGACTGTTGTTTTTTTTTGTGTACCGAGTGAAAGTAAATCGGTCTCATTCTGAGGTATATATGAGAAAAACCGTGTCATCGGCAGTAATTTATTTCGATCTGAAATTCAAACTATAATGTAAATTCCCGTTTAAACTTTCATCATTGTGATTCCTGTCTCGATCGGCAATAAAACTAATCTGCATGAGAAAATCTCAGTCGATGAATCCGAACCGTCATCGATCAATCCGACTACATTCAGTCGCTCATTTTCTTTTTAGCTACACAGACAGAGAGAAACGTATATACTCGAACGTGTTCACCAAGCGGCGATTTTTCCACAAATTAACAGTGATAATAAGATATATCCGAGCAGCGCAAAAAAGCCATCAGCTCGTGCCATTTATCATTCCTCCGTATTAAAAGCTCAGCTCCTCCGCGAAAACGTATATATAAGCGGTGCGCGCACGCAAGCAGTTGAGGCGCTCGCTCGTTCGGCTCTACGGCTCGAAACAACGAAATAACTCTCGCGTTTATCGAATATCTCCTATAAAGTAAAATCCATTAGGACGAGAGAGAGAGAGAGAGAGAGAGGGGGGGAGAAAGGCAGGAGAGCTGGCGTGCAGTGTAATTAAGGGGAGGAGGGCACTGCACACACGCGAGAGGGACACACAGCACAGGCGCATTTTCGCGCGTACGTCCCATTGACAATGGTAAATCGTGGCTGCGGACTGCATATAAATACATTTGCGCAAGGTGGAACGAGTCTGGGCGCACGTGAAATGCTCGCGCAGACTGTAAGAGAGAGACTGAGAGAGAGAGAGAGAGAGAGAGGAGGAAGGGAGGAGAGGGTAGGGGCAACTTGTACCTGTCGTTCGTGCTCGTGCTCGTTCCTTCTCCCTCTGCCGGTTCATCCTGAACTCTCCGAAGGAAGTAGTCGATAAAACTGGTTTGACGAGTGTCGAGGAGCAGGCGAGCAAGAGAGCGAGAGAGAGGGAACTCGTATATGCAGCGCACCTCGGTGTATATAAAAGGTACACGTTGCACCCGTAGGCCCAGCCTGTGTGTGTGTGTGTGTGTGTGTGTTTGTATGTCTGTGAGAGCGAAAGAGAGAGAGAGAGAGAGAGAGAGTCGAGGCCTCTCGTCGGTTCTCGACCGCTCACCTCGGCCGTAGCCGCGCCGCGGCTGCTTTCTTCCTCCTCTTCTACCTACCTTATGCACGCCCCTTTTACACTCGCGCGTCTCGAAACTCTTGCGGCCGAGAACTGCTCGCACGCGAGAGCCTTTTCCCTCGCTGCTGTTGCTACTGCTATACCGCTTCCATTATGCTTAGCGCGGAGAGGCCTCGTGATATTCGGCGAGCTTTTTAAAAATCGACCACGCGCTGGTGGTGAAGGGGAGGTGCCGTGTATTGTACCTTCCTGCAGCCGAGGAATTCGCGTGATTCACTAGTTTTTTTGTCCTTCCGAGAAAGATTTGGCAGCGAAAATTAAAGCACCCACAGACGCTCCGAGTTCGGCGCTGCTATATACGCGGATATACAAGTTCGTATTTCAGTTTCTCAGAAGTTATAGCGCTGCCGCCGCCGCCGTCGCCGCTGCTGTTGTTTCTTTATACTGGGCATGTAAATGAAAGAAAAAATTAACCGCATAAAACTTGTTACGTCGCCGGTGGCTTTCCTATATCAAATATCGCGGCGATAATTCAAGTTTTCGCAGAATTTTCACACAGAGCACGCTTGCGCAACGTTCCAAAGTACAATTTCACTCTCTCAATTTTCTCGATTGAAATTCACCAAGATCGTGATTGAAAACTCACAGTAGTCCAAATCCTTGTATCGGGATAAAATTTTCAGTCCTGCATGAGTGGATATCGATTAAAGGAATTTTCCGTGTGTGTAGCGTAATAACGCCGCGAGATTCAAATGTGTGGGCAATGTACATGTATTATATATATATAAACTAGCAATCGATTCCGTACAAGTTTTGCCTCGTGGAATGCAGTTGAATTTTCGTTCGCGGCTAATAATTAAATGGCCATAGACGTGCGATTGAAGTTGAAACGGGGCCCCCGTGTGTCTGGAGCTGCTGCTGCGCCACGCCAAACCGCTGCAACTATACTACACGACATTCTAAGCTATAAATTCTTATCTGGAGATCGGACCGCGGCCGAGTCTATACTACGTGTGTGTTGAAATGCATCGCCGCGGCCGTATATTTATACTTATTTTAATTTACGTATTTGCCATTCGTGAGTCGTCCATTTTTTGCTTTACCCTCTCGCGCCTGCGCGTGTCGCGATGGAAATTGAATAACAATACAAAAGGCTGCAACCGATAGAATTTAATGCCCGCCGATATAAAAGCCCACGACATAATTTACAGCTCGGAGCAGCGTAAAATTTCGCTTATTATTATTCTTTTTCACCTGCGCCAGAGTAAAGGCAACGAAAGAGAGAGAGAGAGAGAGAGGGACTGGAACCTAAGCAAAGAGAAAAAACTCCTTTCCGACGCCCGCGTGATTTATTCGATTGGCAGGACTTTAACATTGTTAATCAGCAACCTTCTCTCACTTTCGACTCGTTCATTTTTTCATATACACGCGTGTACATATCACACGAGTGGCCGGAACGAGTTTTGCGAGGAGTGGAGAACAGCAGCAACAGCGGCGACTCGTAAATATCGCTCTCTCGGTATACAAAATATATCTCACTGCAAGAGACAGAGAAAGAGAGAGGGAGAGACTCGAATTTCAGAGCCACTAAAGGATGTATTATTTTCTCAGCGCGCGTATTAAGCGACAATGAGAGACAAAAGAAATGAAGTAGAAAACTCAAAAAGAGAGAAAGAGATATAGCGTAGATGGGGCGTTTCTTCCCCTCTGGTCTTTTTCTCTCCCTCTCCTTGCTGGAGTAGCAGCAGCAGCGAGAGCAACTTTGCGAGAGTGGAAGAAAACAAAGGCAGCAGCGGTGGCGGCGGCGGCGGCGGTAGCGGCGCGCGGGAGGCACTGGAATGTCGTCCGAGAGAGCGAGAGAAAGAGAGCCAGCGCGCAGCAAAGACGCAAACCTCCCGTATATATAACTGCATTATCACAATTGTTGGCTAAAGGGCGTAAAGTGTGTGCGCCCGAGTGCTCGGCCATTACTGGGATAAATTGTGCAGCCGAGAGTCGAGCGCCCAACAAAAATTTGTCAGGCCAATGGTGTAACGAGCTGATGCGCGAGTAGAATCGAAGTGGGAGAGAGAGAGAGAGAGAGAGAAAGAGACGGTGCGAGCGAGTCTAATACGCGCCATTAACTTTCGCCATCGGTTCAAATGCCGTCGACGCTAACGCCGAACGTACAGGTTAGGTCACTCTGGTTTATCCGCGAGCGGCGGCCCCAACTCTCTGCGTCGTTACGTCGGCGTATGTAATATGCCTACACTTTTTAGCCGCGGATAATGTATAGCGAGATTTAGCGTTCCGCTTTTACATTAGTGCACTGCATGTGCGCAGCAGTCTGTGTGCCTCGTTGCCTCTCGGCGGCCGTGCAGTGGAAAAACTTGATGATTTTAATCAGTCGACGAGTTTATTTATTTAATTTTGCGCCATTATTGAGTTGCTCCGGCGGAATGCACTATACTACATACGATATTGCGAATTTGAAAAGACACGTTTTTCACGTTGCATCACCGCAGAGCCGAGTAAATTATTTTTACATTTTTCGCTTAATATTTTACAGTTATACGCGATAATATTATATATGCCGCAGTAATTTTTTTTTTCTATCCACTCGACGAGTTTACCGAGAGGAAAACAGGCACTTTTACACGTGTAATTGCTAAATATTTAAATGCACTCTTAATGAGAAATGTAAAAAGCCTCTCTCGTAGCAAAGTGCATAATCCGCGGCCAGTCGCACACGTAATCTTCGCCGACTGAAAGAGAAAAGAAAGCTAAAGATAGCGATAAAGATAGATAGATAGAGAGTGAGAGAGAAAGAAAGAAAGAGATACGAAGAGAGCAAAGAGAGCACGGGTTACCAAGAAATCTGACATGGCGTCCGCGGGAAGCGAAAAAGAAAGAAAAGCCAGCGTGCAATACATTTTAATACTACCCACGCGCAGGAGCCGCGAGAAAGAGAGATCGATGTCTAAAGCCGGCATGACGCGGCCGCACGGCTCAAAATCAGCGTCTCTTATATTTTCACGCTCAACGATGGATTATTGCGAGCGAGCGAGAGCGTTGAGACTAGATTTTTCTCCCACAGACGCGCACATTTTCGACGCTCCTATATATGCCATAGAGGCGGCTGCAGGCAGGAGGCATGAGCGAGCGATCGCTCGGAGCTGAGTATAGCGCCTGAACGCGGAGCTCCGCAGGCAGAAAGAGACAGGCCCCGGTGATACATAATGGCTCACGTTCCAGTTACACGCTTAAATAGCTTCTATATAGCTGTGTATACCCGTGCGTGCGTGTGTGTGTGTGTGTGTGTGTGTGTGTTATGATCTCATGTCATTGGAAACCCCGGAGTGGGAGCTGAGGGAGAGAGAGAGAGAGAGAGAGAGAAAGAGTATATGTATTAACCGGCACACATATATCGCATGATTGAAGGCTTTCGCGCGCGAGAGCAGCTCGATATGCATTTTCAACGTTGATTAAATCTATGGGAATGCAAGTGCTTCCACGACTACTCTCTCGTTCGCTCGCCTCTATATATGATGCAGTAGTGACCTTTTTTTTCTCCTTCTCCAATCGATCGATCGTCGAGCGCTGCTTAATGCAGACGTATTTTTGCCCCCGAATCACGAATAGTTAGTTCGATAAATTAGTTTCGCTCGACTTGATTTGCCAAACTTAATTAAGAGCCACGCGCACTGCATACACACACACACACACACGACGATGTGAGGTGCACGGGGTGCGAAATTTTCATATTAAAAAACTTTCCTCTCTCGGGCGCAGATTCGAGATCCTTTTTTTTTTTATTTCTATGCCTGCAGTCAGCCACCGTCGCCGCCACCGTCCCCGCCGCCCTCGTATTAACACCATTCGGATTATATGCTGTTCTCATTCATTCGCTCATTCATTCGAAACTTTGATCAAGCTAATTATAAGAAATCTCGAGTCATAGCTGACCGGATTTTAATCTAAAGTTTGCTAGCAGCAGCATATATATGTTTCATGTCGCTGATGGAACTGAAAAAACACGTTATATTTCGCGGGTTCTATACCTCCGCGAATTCGAATGATTCGTGATCTTTCAAAAGATGCTTGCGCCCAACTGGAACTTTAGTCGAATTATACGGAGAAAGAGAAAAAAATTACGTGACTCGAAAAAGGGGATGTCGCTGAATTGAGTAATGCAAAAGGGAAAAAGGAGGTATATGTGAGTCAAATGCGAGGGTGAAAGACAGGAGGGAGAGGAAAAAAGGGACGCTCAAGTGCACATACACACACGCGTTCGGGATACATGCGCAGAGGTAGACGCGGGAGTGAGGAAACGAAATATAACGCGTACGAGTGGGCCGTTTGAAGGAGGTGCAGCGATAGAAGCAGCGCCGTTATCTGGGTCAGTCGAATGTCGACTCGAATAGGGCGCATATCATCGCTGCTGCTGCTGCTGCTGCTGCTGCTGCTAAGCGCCAGCGCACCGATGGAAAATTCGTGATGCGGAATTTCTTTCTCCTCCTTTTTTTTTTAAATGCCCCTCGCGATCGAAAATAATCTCGGCTATACGGATCGATTTCTTGTCGTATGGCTCTTAATTGAATGATTCCGCTGGCGCTCGTCGTGGATGACACGTCGGGCTGGCGTGAATATAGATGAACTTGAGCTGTTCTGAAATTGAATATCTTCCTCTTTTTGTCCGTTGCTTCTGAAATCCTGTCGATTCGAACGTTGCTGTATATATTTTTTTCTTTTTTCATATCAATTACATTTACATGCGTATTAATGTACGATATGTTTTGAGCTCTGCAAAAGTTATGAAATCTTTGTGGAAAAAATGTTTTCAAGCGTCGAAATTTGCATACTTGTCGAGCGCCCGTCTTCTGGCACATATCTGCAAGGATTTTGCAAGAGTGCAAAAGAGCAGAGAGACAAAGGAAAATTTCATCGTAATTTATGTAAACAAATGTGTTTTCGCGCGCTTCGGAAACCGAACGCTCATATTGTACCAGATACGCGACAGGATTGAGTGTTATTTTTAGACGCCAAGAGAAATATATCTCTTCCGTACATAATTACTTTTTTTTTCCAGGTTACGTCACGTTTGCTCGCAGGCGCGGAGCCCATATTTTTTACAGGACAACCGCAATGATTTTTACGTCCAGCACATCGAAGATCAAAAGCTCGCCTTTTTATCGTGAACTGATGTTCCAATAATTGAGGATGAGAGAGTGCGGTTGCAGATAATTTGGCCGGATGGAAGAGTATACAGGAGGCGCATAGCGACGTGCGGACCAGCGACTGTGTGCACAAGTACAATAGCAAGCGGTGTATATGTGGCGCGCCACGGCGAGGAGCTAGTGAGCAAACAAGAGAAAACGCCTTGACATTAATGCCAATAAATTAGTGTCCCTCGTCTCGGTGCAATCCGGTATATATACGTAGTACAGCTGCGAGGACTCGACGCGCGGTTCGCGCGAGACATTCTACCGACGATTGCATAATACATCCATATAACGTCGTCGTCGCGCGCGAGCTCTGCTATATCGCCCTCCTCGTACCCTGCGCGCTCCTTTAAATTTATCGATACCGAATGACATTACGACCGAGAGCTCGGCTGCTGCCGTCGCCGCTCCTCCTTTTTCTTTCCTTGTATATATACCTTCTTTTTTTTTTGTGTTCGAGAAAACGGTGCATCTACATGTATACGTCTTTCTTTGCTTAGGAATAACTCAAGACTCGGCTGCCACCGCTGCTGTATACGTTATTATGATAATTCGACGGCGCGGTGCAGAAGGTGCGCGCGCTGTGTGTATCGAGTCGTCAAAGTCAAAGCGGAGATGCGGATATTTTTCGAAAAAATCTTGTATATATTCGCTGTTTCCGTGAATTCGTAAAAGAGAGAGAGAGGAGAGGGGGGGGGGAGAGATACAGGCGAGTTTGAGATACATTTTTCCAGACATCAAATGTCTGCCTCCTGTAGTCGAGGTATATATAATATATATACTATGCAGCGAAACTACAAAATCATTCAATTTTTCCGGATCGATCGGTGTTACGAGCGCGCCGGCATATATAAATTTCCGCGTGCGCAGGCACTGCACACACTTGGCACTTTACGTAAGTGCGTTATGACCGACAATGCACTGCGCACCTCTCGCCTATGGAAGCCAAAGCACAAGCCTAGAGAGAGAAAGAGAGAGAGAGAGAGAGAGAGAGAGAGAGAAGTACGAAAATGTACGGTTAAAGCGTTGGCGGAGCGGCGCAGAGTGTGTGAAATTAATTACGCTTTAACACGAGACTCGCGTGTCAAGCGACTCGGGCCGCGGAAGTGTGTGTATTTAATAACGCGACGCGTGTCTGACACCCAATCCCCCCGTCGTTTTTCTCTCGTTCTCTCTCTCTCTCTCTCTCTCTCTCTCTCTCTCTCTCTCTCTCTGGCGCTTTTTCTTTCCACCTCCATAACCGAACGGAAACCGGCGAGATTGCGCGATAACAATCGCTGGAGCTCCGGAGGGAATCCAACTTAGTCAAGCTCCTCTACGCCACCACCGTTATTATTCCAAGGCGAAATCGAAACTCACTATTGATGGAAAAATTGCGTAAAATAATCCGAAAATCAAGTAGACTTACAACAACCGATTAATTGAGTGAAAAGACATATTCTATATTGAATCGTTATTTCGACGTGTGTGCATGGCATTCCTCGGCTTAGCGCGGCGCAATTCAGCTGCACTCTTGTGCCGCGCACATTACCCGAATCCAAGCTCCAGTCGCCCCTCGTGTCGCGTTTACATCCATTTGTGTGTGTGCTGGCCTCCCGGAAAATTCGTTATCAAATTAATTCCAAGAAAGCACGCCCGGGCTCAGCCCCGCACAGGTTAATTAAAACAAACGAGCCTCTCGTTTGAGCATCGAGGGGCTGATGCGAACGGAAAATGAGCCAAAAAGAGGGAAATGGGAGTAAGTATAAATTAGCATCGCGCGGATAAGCAAAGTGTGTCTCGCAGTGGCGGCGACGACGGCAGTTGAAGCAGCAGTTCGCCTTTGATTCAAATGAATTTTACGGAAAGGAGGGTCCAACAAATGCGGAATAATTATTCGAGAAGGAAACTGCCAGCAGCTCTCTCTCTCTCTCTCTCTC
Source organism: Megastigmus dorsalis (assembly GCA_900490025.1). Classification (NCBI taxonomy): domain Eukaryota; kingdom Metazoa; phylum Arthropoda; class Insecta; order Hymenoptera; family Megastigmidae; genus Megastigmus; species Megastigmus dorsalis. The sequence goes on along the minus strand of UELU01121662.1, from coordinate 36,821 downwards.
TGACTCTCTCACGCTCTGTCCCTCTTGCGCGAGCGCGCTGAGCTCTTTTATTATTCCCTCTCTCTTTCCTTTTTGCGCGCAGACCAACTTCAATCCTAGTTCCGTATACCCTTACACATTGGACTTGGGCAGGTTCTTTGCGTTTTTTTTCCTCTCCTCCTCTCCTCTCTCTACAGGCCAGCCACACAACTTTGCCCCCAAAGACTAATCTAAGTTGAAGCCGTAAGGTCGCGCGCTCCTCCTCTCCCTTCCTTTTTCTCTCCGGCACACGGCGCTTCATTTTATTTTCAGAAACTTATTTATGTGGCTTGCCTCTCTCTCTCACTCTCTTTCTCTCTTCTTTTAGCCAGTGTTTTCCCGACGCGGTGCGCGCGACTCGGTTTATTTTCCCTGAACTTTCGATTTTATTTCGTTGTTTCTTCGGGGAGCGGCTCCGGCTGTGGCTCTGTGACTATAGGGCCTACGAGAGAGAGAGAAAGACAGAAAGAGAGAGAGACCGGAGCGTCGCGCGGCTGCGAAGATTCCAGATAAGCCCGAGAGAGGAGAGAACAGAGCCAGTAGACTCGAGGTTAGGTTATCAACGCCGCGCTGCCTTTTGCCTGCTGGTGCTGCTGGTGCAGGGCTAAATTATTTATTTAGTCTTGTATCTTATCGTAACCCGATGCCTGCCGTCGCCGCCGCCGCCGCCGCCGCCGTCTCGAAAACTCTGTCCCGAGCACTTAGCTTTACTTTCAGAGCTTGTAAGCATTGAACGGCTCTCCGTATATAAGAGAGAGCGGACCGCGTCGTTGCTTCTTATATATATATATAGGCAGATCGCTCGTGCCAAGCCGAAAAACTTCTATCGTACTCGTCTCGCTTTGCCGCTGCTGCTCCTGCAGCTGACTTTTTTCTCTTCCGCGACCGCCGACCAACCAACTTCCTACTCTTTCCCCCGTTCGCCGCTTCTTCTTCTTCTTTTTCCCTTTTTTCTCTCCTTCCTACTCTGGCTCTTTATCGCCAAGGTAATCTTAACCTACAAATTGCGCGCGCTACACTACTCTTTTACTAAACTCTCGTCGCTCTTTGACGTGGCGATGAGCAAACATTGTCTAGGAAAATAGTTTGCTTCTTTTTCTACCAGCGACGCTATATTATTTTACTTTTTATAACAAAATGTGTGCGCGTTTGTATAATATACGTCGAGTATAGGAGGATATTAGTCTCTAAAGGGTAAATTGATTACAAGTTCACATTATTTTGGCACAATCGGCAATTTGAATTTTAGCCTTTTTAGGATTTTCATCGGGGAAATTCGCTTGATGAGCCGAACAATGAATTTTGATTTTACAACGCTAAAAGCGTTATTATGAAATTATGAAGCTCTTCAACGGTCCGCCGATGTTCGAGCTTGTATTCAAAATTTTAATTCCCTCGCGAAGTCTTTTTAAATACTTTACAGAGTAATTATTACATAATAATAACTCAGGCATTGTTATTATTTATAGTAATAATATGAATCATTTGTTGAAACGATGTACGTTTAAATTTGAAATATTACAAAAAACTGGGGTAGAACCTTTCTTAATGAGATTAAAGTGGAGGGACTAAAATGGGGATAAAGTAAATGAAAGTTTGAAACAGTGATTGTGCAGTGACTTTGCCCAAGTCAAACGGAGAACAGCTTGATGGAAAAGCAGTTGCCTCCTAATGTCGTTAGGGTTGAGTCTCCAGTGAGTTTGTCATTGTTTTGCCTGGCTTAATCACTTAGAATATTAATGATTTCTTTTTACCATCAAGAGCAGTCGTCTATCAAGTATTCCTGACCACTTTAAGTGTTAAAGCGATTTCTCAAATTGAAAAACTAGTGACTATTACGAAAGCTTTCTTTTAAAATGAGATTCTGACAATTTTTAAGAATTTTCCCAACATATAGTAGGACACGAAAACTTGCGAAATGAAAGAAGTTAAATCCATTGTAGCAGAATATCTTACGTTTTTATCTACAATTCGAGTATGCAAACTTGAAACGAGTTTTTCCTAAAACGTATATTTCTTTAACTTGACAAAGTGGCTCTTGTATTGGATTTGAACAAATCTTTTTAAAATGTCTCTGAAACCATTTTTCTTTTCCTTCGCAAAAACATGAATATACACGCTAAAAGTGTGAAGCGCCGTAGTAGCAAGTGTCCAACTGCAGGGGTCCAAAAAAGAGCAGCAGCAGCCGCATCTCAGGAGCAGCGAGCCATTGTTGGGAAGCGATAAAGTGTCGTGTAGCGCCCAGGTGGTGCAAAGAGGCAAGCCCGAGGTGCAAGTTCGTCAAGATTCCTATACTGCACGGGGATGTGCAGTCGGCGAATGGCCCGAATGGCTTATTTGCGCGCATCGAAGGAGCCAGTCAGGAAGACGGAGCAGCGCGAGCGAGAGAGCTGGCACAACATTCTGCGAGAGAAGCGACGAGACGAGACGGTGGCAAGCCGCCCGCACCGCCGCAGCCGCCGCCTACAACGAGGAGAAGGACGACGACGACGATAGAGTAGGTCGGGTTAGACGTCGCCGCCGATGAGGAGGAGGGAGGATGGCAGAGGAGGAGGATGAGGACGGATTCGAGTCGTTCAGGCGTGGCATCGATTCCCCTCATTGAAATTTCACCCTCCGGCGTGACACAAGCTTGCTCTTCCCTCTATCCTCCATTTCCCTCCGGCATTTCACTCCCTCTCGCTCTCCGTCTCACTCACTCTCTCTCTCTCGCACTCTATCTCTCTCCCGCCGATATATACACACGTCGCGCGCGCCGCAGCTCCCGCGCTGACGTATGTATATACATGGCTCCATTCTCAGGCGAGTTGGCTTGGCTTGCAACTGTCAGTCGCTGAGGCTCCTGCTATCGTCTTCCGTTTATCCTCCCCCTTTATCCTTCACCCCTCCCCTCCCCTCCGCCCCCGCCGCCCCTGACTCTCTCTGTTATACAC